>JAWNKY010002597.1:0-142870 GCA_035041765.1 Drosophila algonquin
TAGATATGGTATTTTTTCATGATTCTGCGTTTTTGGTTTTCATTTATCTTAAAAATTGTGGATTCCACAGATTTTCGTCTTTTGTGGGGGCGGAAGGGGGCGTGGCAAAATTTTAAAACAAACTTGTGCTGGTTCGGTATCACAGGAGCTTGGATAGAAAATTTGGTTGCTCTAGCTCTTATAGTCTCTGAGAACTAGGCGCTCATTTATACGAATAAGCAAAGCAGACAGGGTCGCGTGTGAGAGAGAGCGAGAGGGAATGATGACTTTCGAAATGGTTTCCTTCATTGTAGCTATAATAATGATCCGATCTGATCCAGATTCAACACTCTGATAGAAATGGGCATTCTCTATGACTCTGCGTTTTTAGTTTTCTCGTATCTTCAACATTGTGTACGCCACAGACTTTCGTCCTTTGTGTGGGCGGAAAGGGGCGGGGCGAAATTTTAAATTACATTTGGAGTAGTGTGATCACACAGGAGACTGGATACAAAACTTGGTTGCTCTAGCTTTAATAGTCTCTGAGATATAGGCGCAAATGAAGACGGACGGACAGACGGACAGACGGACGGACAGACAGACAGACATGGCTATATCGACTCGGCTATTGATGCTGATCAAGAATATATATACTTTATGGGGTCGGAAACGCTTCCTTCTGTGCGTTACACAACCGTTATCCGCACAAATCTAATATACCCTT
Organism: Drosophila algonquin; assembly: GCA_035041765.1. Classification (NCBI taxonomy): domain Eukaryota; kingdom Metazoa; phylum Arthropoda; class Insecta; order Diptera; family Drosophilidae; genus Drosophila; species Drosophila algonquin. The sequence goes on from JAWNKY010002597.1 coordinate 704, forward strand.
TTACTCTTCGAGTACCGGGTATAAAAACTTTTATACGTCGGCTAACGGAATCTATCGCCGAAATTCGGCATATGAAAATTTGGTCAAACGGTTGTAGCTTAGCCGTATATTTTTATATTTTTATAAGCGATACCTTAAACGACGCCTAATTAATGTGTCTATCTAAAACCAAAAATCAAGGCATTCAAATATTTTTTTTTCGACTTTCCCTGAACTTTCAAAGTCAAAATTTCGGGGAAAAATACCGAAAAAAACTATGAAATTTCAATTTGGAAGCTTAATATCTTCCTGACGTGGAGTTGCAGCTACAAAGTGTCTGAGTAGGATTGATAGCTGAATTTGTCAGCTTTTTTTAACTGCAAAATTCAATACAACCAGATGTAGGAAACTTAAGTTATATGAAAAATAGAAACACTACCTATGAAAAAAAGACATAATTCTTAAAAAAAATTTAAATCTCCAAATCTATCAGAAAAAGTCATTTTGTCGACAGCGGAAAAAAAGTTGAATTTTGTCGAGTAGTGTAATTAGGTCGAACCCTATGCCAGATTTTTATATATTAAATATTATGTTTCCATTTTTGATTACATATAATTTTTACATCAGCTCCTACATTTCTACATGTACATGTATAACTACACATACGAGACGTGGAAGTGTTTGCGAGAGAGAGAGGGAATGAGTAAGCTCTTGACAGGCGTTGCGTAGCGACTGAAATTTAATTTTTTCCTTCTGGCTATAATAGTTAAACCTGATCAAGATTCGGCAATCTGGTAGATACGGTTGTTTTCCATGATTATGCGTTTTTGCTTTTCTTTTATCTTAAAAGTTGTGGATATTCCACATATTTTCGTCCTTTGTGCGGGCGGAAGGGGGCGGGGCGAAATTTTGAAACATACTTGGAGTAGTGTGATAACACAGGAGACTGGATTTGGTTGCTCTAGCTTTAATAGCCTCTGAGATATAGGCGCTAATGAAGACGGACGGACGGACGGACAGACGGACAGACGGACGGACGGACAGACAGACATGGCTATATCGACTCGTCTATTGATGCTGATCAAGAATATATATACTTTATGGGGTCGGAAAAGCTTCTTTCTGGGCGTTACACACATCCACTATCACCACAAATCTAATATACCCCTACACTCTTCGAGAACCGGGTATAATGAGACGGAAAAATGCATTATAAGTCAAATTTTCAGGATGAAAGATTGCCATTAAATAATACCCGGAACTATTCGTGACTCTTCTGCTGAACTTATATAGATCGACACCTCAGCACCTCACAACACAGATCACACCACTTCACAGATTTGCAACGGGTTCTTGAAGTATACATCTGTATGTAGTACATACATGTAAACTACATACATATGTACATATTTACATATGTATATGTTAATTTGGCTAAAGCCAGTAGTGGCTTTTCTTTCCAGCTTCCCATCCTCAACCACATCATCTCTTACATTTACATGCGGATCAAACTTGACAAAGTTACTCCCGATCTGACCTCTCAAAGTGCCCAATCTTGTTCCAGCCAGAATTTTGAAGGTACAAGACGAGACCGTATCACTAAGGATGATTTTATCCAGCAGATTCCCGAAAATCGTTCTGATCGGATTGATCAATATCCAGAATGAACAAAACATGTTAAAGAAGAGTCTCTTTAAACACCTAGATTTCGAAATGTAGAGGAAGTTGAGACAGAACATACCGGTCTAACGGCACTCTAATTCTGTCAAATGTGTGACCGTCGCCGAACGGCACTACTGTATACTACAGTATTCTGTGTGTTCTTTTGCTCTTTCGCACGCATTCTGAACTTCAAGTTACCTTTATCTCTCCAACAACCTGTGTGTACAGTACAGTGTTTTGCTGTGAGTGTGCCAGCGATACATCTGATAATGGATCTACTCGAATGACGTGACGCAGAGAATCGATGAAATTAAAGGAAAACGAGAGGGAACGTTGTGAGCCGCGGCAAAGGCCGCGGCTCTACCTTATACCCGGTACTCAGTCAGTATTAGACGTCTGCATGAATGCATTCATAACAAAGCCACATTGAGTACATTCGAATTGAGTAGAATATGAGTGAGTGAAAAAGACAGAATGAGACGAATGTGTATACTACTGTTTCGCAAAAAGAATATCTTGTGTCTCATGTCGAACGACAGAGTATAACAAAAGAAGAGCAAAAAGAAATGAAAACTTCGAAAACATTCGAAGTACTCAAGTAGTTCGCAGAATACTTTGAGTAGCCACTTTGTATGTATGTATGTATTTGCCGGCAAATTCCAGCGTGTTGTTTTTGTGTTTTGTTTTGTTTTGTTTAAAGCTTGTGTTTTAGTTTTACTAACAAAATTTGTAGTTGTGACCGTCTATAAACTAAATAATTCACAACAAAAAATACATTGCACACATATTTCTTTATTTTTTTCTCTTTCTTTTAGCAGATAACACACACAGCAGAAAACAGCTGACAATATTCGAATGTATTCAATATACAACATTTAATTACTTCTGCTGCTCACTCACTCGCTTCGTTTCTTTTCGGGTATATTTTTGTGAAACCGAGGGAAACACGACTTCAGTCACTCACTCATTCTCATTTCGTTTTGTACAAGTATTCACTCAATTCAATTTTGACTTTGTACATTTGAATGTGTTTTTTTTGCCATTCATGCAGACGTCTAGTCAGTATACACATACATACATATATGAGCAATGTTCGCAAAAGGGAAAAATTAAAAAAATGGGCAAAAAATAATATTTCAAAAAATGAAGTACATTTTTGAAATATTATACATGTTTCCGATTTTGTTTGCATATGATTTTTACATCTGCTTCTAAATTTCTACATGACATGTATAACTACATATGTATTTGAGACGTACAAGTGTTTAGGACAGAGAGAGAGGGAGGGGGCATGAGTCAGCGCTTGGCAGGCGTTGCGTAGCCACTGAAATTTAATTTGTTTCTTCTGTCCATAATATTAATCCGACCTGATCCATATTCGGCAATCTGGTAGATATAGTAATTTCCCATGATTCTACGTTTTTGGTTTTCATTTATCTTAAAATTTGTGGATTCCACAGATTTTCGTCTTTTGTGGGGGCGGAAAGGGGCGTGGCAAAATTTTGAAATACACTTGTGCAGGTTTGGTATCGCAGGAGCTTCGATAGAAAGTTTGGTTGTTCTAGCTCTTATAGTCTCTGAGAACTAGGCGCTCATTTAAACGAATAAGCAAAGCAGACAGGGCCGCGTGTGAGAGAGAGCGAGAGGGAACGATGACTTTCGAAATGGTTTTCTTCATTGTAGCTATAATAATGATCCGATCTGATCCAGATTCAACACTCTGATAGAAATGATCATTCTCTATGATTCTGTGTATTTAGTTTTCTTGTATCTTAAAAATTGTGTGTGCCACAGGCTTTCGTCCTTTGTGGGGGCGGAAAGGGGTGGGGCGAAATTTTGCAACACATTTGGAGTAGTGTGATCACACAGGAGACTGGATACAAAACTTGGTTGCTCTAGCTTAAATAGTCTCTGAGATATAGGCGCAAATGAAGACGGACGGACAGACGGACAGACGGACAGACGGACGGACGGACGGACAGACAGACATGGCTATATCGACTCGGCTATTGATGCTGATCAAGAATATATATACTTTATGGGGTCGGAAACGCTTCCTTCTGTGCGTTACACACAACCGTTATCCCCACAAATCTAATATACCCTTTTACTCTTCGAGTACCGGGTATAACAAGAACGAGAGATTTTCATTTACTCGTATTGTGCAAGTCTACAAATGGGCGCTCTAGAACGGTTCTTGCTACGTTTATTGGCTACTGCGTTAGCCACTAGATACTAATGAAACATTTTGAGCTATTACAGGTTTGGTTGGGACAGTTGGCTCGACACCCAAATTTACCGCACTGGGAATTGAGTGACCTTGCCAAGCTTTCGGGGTCGGTTGTGGACATTTGGAGTCCATTTTTGAATGCATTCGGGACGATATTATCCAGCTGGGTCTCCAGCTCTCTGTTTTTCTTAGTTTTACCACCGGGGGATGCATTTTTTTTTAATGCATCACGCAACGCGACTAGCAGGGTTAGTAGCTCTTCCACTCCGATTGCGGGTATCTTAATTATCGTTGGACCAATTGTCAATGCTGGTTGTGTTGTTGGACATTCCGACGGTGGTTGTGTTGTTATACACACGGGCGGTGTTGAAGGCTGCGTCGGTGGTGGGCACGTTGTTGAAGGCGTCGTTGGTGGTGGGCACGTTACTGAAGGCGGCGTCGGTGGTGGGCACGTTGTTGAAGGCGTCGTTGGTGGTGGGCACGTTACTGAAGGCTGCGTCGGTGGTGGGCACGTTGTTGAAGGCGTCGTTGGTGGTGGGCACGTTACTGAAGGCGGCGTCGGTGGGGGGCACGTTATTGAAGGGGTGGTGGGTGGTGGCCGCGTTGAAGGGGAAGTGGGTGGTGGCCGCGTTGAAGGGGTGGTGGGTGGTGGCTGCGTTGAAGGGGAAGTGGGTGGTGGCCGCGTTGAAGGGGAGGTGGGTGGTGGCCGCGTTGAAGGGGAGGTGGGTGGTGGTCGCGTTGAAGGGGAAGTGGGTGGTGGCCGCGTTGAAGGGGAGGTGGGTGGTGGCCGCGTTGATGGGGAAATGGGTGGTGGCCGCGTTGAAGGGGAAGTGGGTGGTGGCCGCGTTGAAGGGGAGGTGGGTGGTGGCTGCGTTGAAGGGGAAGTGGGTGGTGGCCGCGTTGAAGGGGAGGTGGGTGGTGGCCGCGTTGATGGGGAAATGGGTGGTGGCCGCGTTGAAGGGGAAGTGGGTGGTGGCCGCGTTGAAGGGGAAGTGGGTGGTGGCCGCGTTGATGGGGAAATGGGTGGTGGCCGCGTTGAAGGGGAGGTGGGTGGTGGCTGCGTTGAAGGGGAAGTGGGTGGTGGCCGCGTTGATGGGGAAGTGGGTGGTGGCCGCGTTGAAGGGGAGGTGGGTGGTGGCTGCGTTGAAGGGGAAATGGGTGGTGGCCGCGTTGAAGGGGAAGTGGGTGGTGGCCGCGTTGAAGGGGAAGTGGGTGGTGGCCGCGTTGAAGGGGAAGTGGGTGGTGGCCGCGTTGAAGGGGAAGTGGGTGGAGGCCGCGTTGAAGGGGAAATGGGTGGTGGCCGCGTTGAAGGGGAAGTGGGTGGTGGCCGCGTTGAAGGGGAAGTGGGTGGTGGCCGCGTTGAAGGGGAAGTGGGTGGTGGCCGCGTTGAAGGGGAAGTGGGTGGTGGCCGCGTTGAAGGGGAAGTGGGTGGTGGCCGCGTTGAAGGGGAGGTGGGTGGTGGTCGCGTTGAAGGGACGGTTATTGGGGTCCACGTTATTGGAGGGATGGTGATTGGTGGCCACGTTGATGGGGAGGAGGGTGGTGGCCGCGTTGATGGGGAGGTGGGTGGTGGTCGCGTTGGAGGGGAAGTGGGTGGTGGCCGCGTTGATGGGGAGGTGGGTGGTGGTCGCGTTGAAGGGACGGTTATTGGGGTCCACGTTATTGGAGGGATGGTGATTGGTGGCCACGTTGATGGGGAGGAGGGTGGTGGCCGCGTTGATGGGGAGGTGGGTGGTGGTCGCGTTGAAGGGGAGGTGTGTGGTGGTCGCGTTGGAGGGGAAGTGGGTGGTGGCCGCGTTGAAGGGGAGGTGGGTGGTGGCCGCGTTGAAGGGACGGTGGTTGGGGTCCACGTTATTGGAGGGATGGTGATTGGTGGCCACGTTATTGAAGGTATCGTTGGTGTTGGAGGCCAATTTGGAGGTCGACAAGTACATATAGGCGGTGAAGCTCGGCTACAATCCATCGGTGCCCGCACTACGGATTGCAAAGAAGGGAACGATAAATTCCCAAAACTCCTTCTGTTGATAATCGGAGTATTGGGAAATTTGCCAGGTTCGGTTCTTTGGGCTTGATACACGTATAGGGCATTTTCCAGAGCATCTTGGTATTGAATTACCTTGCAGTCATCATCGCAATTATCCTCTCCGTCGATCTTTGTCGTGAAGATCAACCCTTGAAGGATATGGGTATTTATTTGCCATTCATATGGTATCCAGGGATCCACACAACTCACCCAGAAAAAGCAAAAGCAGCATCCGCATTGTCTTGGTTTCGGAATTTCGGAATATATTTCGGAAGTACAGCCACATATATAGAGATGACAATTTGTCAAGCCCATTGTATAATATTCATGCCTGCATTCCATTTTATGAAATGCCGTGTCGACATTAGACACATCTTATTTTTTTAATTAAGCGTTTTGTGGCGAATTGGCGATTTGAGTGTTTTTGCTACGTGGCAACGACTTCTGATAACTGAAAAGGAGTTTTTTTTTCCGGAAATCCGCATTCATCGTCTTGCCCCTGTAGTATATTGGATTCATAATGATTTCATGCATCGAACTAAGTAATTTTCTTGTATATAGTTAAACTTATGTATGTAGATCCAGACCCCATGATCAATGGCTAAAGTATATAGATGTCTCAGTCCAAACACCGAACGTTTCGCAAGCCAATTTGCTGCAAGCGATCCCAGGTCCTGCGGCTCTAAAGGTCCCCGACAGAGAGCCGCTGTGGTGAAGACGTCACCTGTTATCGGATCGATCGGATATATGTATATACTTTATGGGGTCGGAAACGCTTCCTTTTGGGTGTTACACACATCCATCACAAATCGAATATACCCCTATACTCTTCGAGTACCGGGTATAATGAGACGGAATAAATGCATTACAAATTGCCATTTAATACACGGAACTATTCTTGTCTCCTCTGCTTTGTAATGGCTGCACTTATGTAAATAGAACTAATAAATTTCGGGCATAGACGACGACTCCAAACGATTTTTATAATAGTTTGATAGTAATAAGTCAATAACGTACTTTCGTACGATTTTAATTCACAAAAAAAGGTTTAACCCAAAAACTTTTCCGATCGGATAGCATTTTGTTAGCTCAATTTTTAGTACAAAAGATGGTGTTCAACGAGTTTTAGTTTTAGGGCAATAGCAATAACCAAATGATCGCGAACGTACGCGAAATAGAAGTCGACTTTGGCTTAGTCTAATAAAATACAAAAATCTGCGAAATGATACGGAATATTCTACAGCGATTAATTTATTTTAGTGAAGGATAGTAGAGGATGTAGCATTCTTTCAAACTATATTTGTTTTTTATACCCGGTACTCGAAGAGTATAGGCGTATATTAGATTTGTGGTGATAACTGATGTGTGTAACGCCCAGAAGGAAGCGTTTCCGACCCCATAAAGTATATATATTCTTGATCAGCATCAACAGCCGAGTCGATATAGCCATGTCTGTCTGTCCGTCCGTCCGTCTGTCCGTCCGTCTTCATTAGCGCCTATATCTCAGAGGCTATTAAAGCTAGAGCAACCAAATCCAGTCTCCTGTGTTATCACACTACTCCAAGTATGTTTCAAAATTTCGCCCCGCCCCCTTCCGCCCGCACAAAGGACGAAAATATGTGGAATATCCACAACTTTTAAGATAAAAGAAAAGCAAAAACGCATAATCATGGAAAACAACCGTATCTACCAGATTGCCGAATCTTGATCAGGTTTAACTATTATAGCCAGAAGGAAAAAATTAAATTTCAGTCGCTACGCAACGCCTGTCAAGAGCTTACTCATTCCCTCTCTCTCTCGCAAACACTTCCACGTCTCGTATGTGTAGTTATACATGTACATGTAGAAATGTAGGAGCTGATGTAAAAATTATATGTAAGCAAAAATGGAAACATAATAATTAATATATAAAAATCTGGCATAGGGTTCGACCTAATTACACTACTCGACAAAATTCAACTTTTTTTTCCGCTGTCGACAAAATGACTTTTTCTGATAGATTTGGAGATTTCAATTTTTTTTAAGAACTATGTTTTTTTTTCATAGGTAGTGCTTCTATTTTTCACATAACTTAAGTTTCCTACATCTGGTTGTATTGAACTTTGCAGTTTGAAAAATGCAGCTATAAATCCGACTCAGACACTTTGTAGCTGCAACTTCACGTCTGAAAGATATTAAGCTTCCAAATTGAAATTTCATAATTTTTTTTCGGTATTTTTTCCCGAAATTTTGACTTGGAAAACTCAGGAAAAGGCGAACAAAAAAATATTTAAATGCCTACATTTTTGCTTTTAGATAGACACATGAATTAGACGTCGTTTACGGTATCGTTTTTAAGAATCGATGGATAAAACTTTTTAAAACTGCAAAATTCAATACAACCAGCTGTAGGAAACTTAAGTTATGTGAAAAATAAAATCACTATCTATGACAAAAAATACCAAATTTTTAAAAAATTCTTTAAAAAAGAACTAAACCTGAAAAAAAAACATTCTTTAAAAATTTTTAAACATCCAAATCTATCAGAAAAAATCCTTTTGGGTGACAGCGGAAAAGTCGTGTCGACTAGTGTTATTTTAAGTTTTCCATTTCAGCCAAAATTTAATTCGTCCCTATTGCGAACATATAATAAATTACATAAATCATAAGATCACATACATATATTCTGACTGAGTATCGGGTATAAATTAGAGCAGCGTCCTTTGCCGCGACTCCCAACGTTCCCCCTCGTTTTTTTTTAATTTAATTAATAACCGGTCCCGAATGTACGTTTTTTCCATATGTTTTTTAACTGTTATCACCTCACGTTTTCTTTTTTTCTTAATAAACAGCTTTGTATATACATATATATTTATTTTTTTATGTGTTTTCTTATATTTAGGAAATGATATTTGATCAAAAGTATATGGAAACGTGTTTGTACTGACTTTTAATTTGTTAGCCTTTGACCATTCCGCAGAAATGCCCATATTTGAAAAATGAGGTGTGTCTTGTCTTGTCTTTATAAATGTTACAAAAAGTCCGTTAACCGAAATTGAGAATATTTTCTGGGATTTTTTTTAGATAGTTCAATATTTAAGGGAGACTTTAAGGAAAAACTTTTGTCAAGAATCATCTTTCTTATAGGCGAAAAAAATAATGGAATACATGACGGAAAAATACCAAAAAAGTGAACTTTTGCTAATTTTAACAGGTTTCAGATAAAAGTTAATGAAATTATCTGTCAATTAATTAAATTGGCGGATTTTCAATATCTTTGAAAAATAAAATCCCAAGAAAACTATATTCAAATGCGTTTTTATTGATTTTTAATTTTTTGGTCTCGGTGGACCTCGTCAGAGAAATGCCCATATATATACCTATGTATTTTATATTTTGATAACTTGATTAAGGATTCTTGTTTTCCAGTTCCTCGAGTTTCATACGTACACAGTCCTTTATATTGGAATGTACAGTTTCATTTACCTTGTCATTTACTTTAGCCGTGCGTACTAATAGATCTTTTCTTCGGTACTTTGCTCGCGGACGAGGATTTGTGGAGTTCTCGAGCTCGATAACAATACGGTATTCTCTCTGCCATCTGTATTTTCTCCTTAAAATGTGCATTTTCCCTCGTCTCTTGCGGGGGGGCAACGGTTTAAGCCGTGCATCAGTGTCATCGTTCATTATAATAACGGTAACGGGCTGTTGGACTGGTGGGCTTTGAATAACGTTCTGTATGTTATTTACGTTGATGTTATTGTTTGTGTTCTGATTAGTTTCTATTTTTCTATTCGCCAGTTCTACTTGGCACAGCTGAAGTAAAATATCCATCATTAAGATTTCGTTGTTCGTCCCTGGCGTGGTGTCGGCTCCTTTTTCCTGAATTTCTTTTTCAATAAATTTTTCGACCAGGGAGTGCAGTTTAGAGAAAGAAAGGGCCAAAATATATTGCAGTTGCAGCACATAAAGGAGGACTTTGGAAAATACCGATTTTGTATTATTAAAGCGCTTGGTTAAAATCCACTGAATACAAAAAAAATACTCACCAGCCCAAATCAGAAAATTCCGCATATTTTAGACACTTTTAATCTTTCACTAAAAAACGACATTAGCTCTGCTCGATACGTGGTCCATGACTGAGTTTAAGAACAGAACAACGCAGATTATAAAGATCTGTACCTGGAACTGTTACTAGTCTTTGATTTCATGCTCCATTTTTTCACAGTCGGGTCTGTATACAAGCCGTGCCTTTTGATCTGTTTAAGGCTATTCGGAACCGATAAAATAGCAGTAATTAACATTCCTTATTTCTCGAACATTATATGTTCAGATCATTAAGAATAATCAATAGGCAAAGGATCTAAAATATTTCTTTTGATTTCTGTTAAGGTTGACTGCAGTTCCACAACCATCAGGCAGGCAGCGGGCTTCACTTTCACAAACATTTTTACTTATACATATGTACTTTCGAATATATGTACATTAATTGGCGCTCCTGCTTTCACAAAACGAAAACATTTTCCTATGTGAAATAAAAAGTAAACTCAAAAAAACCAAAAAAAACTCTAATATTGAAAGGAAAAAACTAGATGACTTATAGATCTATTAAGATACAATTACCGGGGCAATGTAGCTTGTGTCTACCAAGCAACCAGGTCAGCTGATTTTGTTCATCAGAAACGAGGATGACAGAAACGATAACAAGAATCTGTGTAAACGGGAGAACCTTAAAATGACGACGAAACGTTTTAGTTGAAAAAGTAAAACGAAAAAGTAAGTGAAAGACAGAGCCTGCCTGTAAATAAAAAGATTTTACTTTACCTTTGCATTGTTATCTGTGATAAGATGAAAGCAAGTATGAAGAAAAAGAGAACTGGCATTGGCGCGTCATTAGCAATGCACTTTTCCACCACCACCTCCTCCTCCTACAACCGTTCATCGTGTCCGCTTTCTTTCTTTCAATTATTTATTTATGTACATTTCTGTGTCTCGTTTTGGCAAGCGGAAGCATTTCTTCTGGCACATCGTAAATTTACTGGCATGGAGAGGAAAGGTAATGCTCTTTCGCACGCATTCTGAATTTCTTGCTACCGTCATCTCACCGACTCAGTCTGGTGTGGTCGTGGGTCTGAATGTACCAGAATACCAGATGTGTTCTGATCAAGGTGTACTGAAATATTTATTCATGGAACGTTTATTTTGCTCACTAGCCTTTTCCGATGTGCCTTGAGAGAGTAGACTTTTTTTATTGGGGCACTTGCGCTGCATGCCCAAATTTTCCGCACTGGATGTTGAATCTTTCGACCAAAACGTCGGTATCGATTCTGAAGTATAGGACTCCATTTTTGAATGCCTTGCGAGTAATAGCATCGAGCTGCCCCTTCAACTGTGTGAATTTGTGAAGCAACTTTACAAACTAATAATGCAAGGCACCAAGAAATGTGAGTACCATCCATTCGGGATATTTTGCGCTTGATTGACACGGCCAGGGCACTCTGCAGAGCCTTTTGGTATTCCAATAACTTACAATCAGTGGCGCAGCTATCCTTTCCGTAGACCTTTGTCATGGCAAGCAATACTTAAACGATTTTTGGCGATTACACTACTCAACAAAAATCAATTTTTTATTTCCGCTGTCGCCCAAAATGACTTTTTTGTCACCATCCCAAATGCCATTTTACCGTTAAAAACAGTTATAGCCTTTTTCCACTACAGTGAGTTACCACATTTATCGATAGGTAACTCAATAGCTCAGAATTTGGATTTACACTATGCCAAAGTTGAGTTATTGAGTTTCGGCTGCAAGCACGTGCTTGTCTGCGAAAATTTGGTTTTTTTAATTTTTATTAATATGAATACCGAGGAATTATTGATGCTCTATGTGGCAGAGCAAGACACAATAATGAAGCTGCAATGTATGGAGTTGGCGACGTTGTCTGCAGCAACTGTGGAGTATTTGGATCAAATTTCCAAGAAACGCATATGGACATTACGAATAACCTTGAAATACATTTTTGAAGGAAAATTCCCGCAGGGAAATTGCACGGCTGCAATTGCAAATATGTTGAATTTTGGCTATATGTATATGTACATTACATATGCACCAAAATTAAACATTTTTAAATTGGCAATTGTTTATAATAATTAAATTTATATTTACTTATAGTAATTCAATTTAACGTTTGGCTAAGTTTTTCCGACTGAATTTTAGAAATCGACCACATTGTTTATATGGTCTTTAATAATAAAATTGGTTTAAAGTATTAGTTTTAACAATTGTTTGTACCTTTTTCCCCAGCCATATTGCTTACGCGCCAAAATTTAAATTTTGAGCTGCCAATTTTTGTTGTAACTAGTGGTGATAATTCCACGACAGGCATATCAGGGTTGAAATATTCGGAAAATCGGACAAACTCAACTAGACGCAACCGAAACTCAACTTTTTTGCCACCTCTAGGTCTCCTATGCTTCCCCATGTAAACGAAACTCGAGTTTTGCCCGAAACTCAATAACTCAACCGTAGTGTAAAAAGGCTATTACAAACACAGATTTTTGGTATTTTTGTAGGTTATACGTCGGCTGACGGAATTTATCCGCGAAATTCGGCATATCGGCTGAAACTTGGCCGTTTATTCATCGATTTTTATAAACGATACCTTAAACGACGTGTTTTTCTAATTTCCTAATAATTTTCGTAATTAATGTGTTAACCTAAAACCAATAATGTTAGACACAAAATATTTTTTTCGACGTAAAAATTTCAAGAAAAAATACCGCAAAAAATGATGAAATTTGAATTTGAAATCTTAATATCTTCCAGACGTTAAGCTGCAGCTGCAAAGTGTCTGAATCGGCTTATAGCTGCATTTCTCAACTTTTTAAAACTGCAATACAACCAGCTATAAGAAACTTAAGTTATGTGGGAAAAATATAAGCACTACCTCTGAAGAAAAATACCAAATTTTTAAAAGCTCCCTTGCTTGATTGCAGTCGTTCTTATGAACCGAACCACCTCGTTAAGCTCACATTCCCTTTAGAGGAGGACAGTACAGTTCTTTCCACTGTACTGCCTTGTATATATACGGTAACTAGCCCATGCCCAAGATCTCGTGAGCAATATTTATTGCTCGATCAGTCTGCACGAGTTTTTTCTTGGATTTGTTCCTGGTCGCTTGCTATGTGGTTTCCGTTGTGTGAGAAAATTTCGCTGGCTTCCCGGATATGATATCCCTTTTTAGGTGGATTAGTCAAGCGCTTTACATAACAGGCACATATAAATCGTTCCGTTCCGCTTTTTAATTGTTCAAGGAAGTGTTCAAAATTCCACATAAATAAACTTAATTTTTTTCGCGGTGTCGGTAAACAATTGAAATGAATGAGCAAATACTTGTACATGCATATATTTTTTCGATAAATAATTACAAATATATTGTATAGTAACTAATGCGAGCATACGAATGGGTACGTGGATGGGTAACGGTAACGGTAATGTGACCCCGAATGGGGTTGTGGAACGTTTCCAAATCTGATTGTTTTCCTATAATTATTATAATATATTTGCAGCTGCGTTTCTGCTATACTGCTATCGGTCTATTGGGGATAGAAAATGAGTTTCTTTTAACTTGACTGTTCCGTTCCCTGAGGAATGGGTTCGATTTCGTTCGGGTTCGACTCACTCGATGTTGTACTTTTTTTATATTGATTTTGCTTGGAATGATATATGTACATATGTACTTGAACTTTGAGTGGTTGACTTGTTCAAATCAGAAGAATTTGGACGGGTGAGAGCTTGTCGGAGACCTGAAACAAACTCGTACCAAAGCATGGTATTAATTGTCGTCATAAATTTACATTAACATTTCGATCTGAGCTGCACCGAACTCGCATTCAACCAGTTTATATAATACATATGTAGAATATATAGCAGTGTACGCTCAGTAATGACAAAGGCTTATAAAATACATCATTTTGTTTCTATTCCAGAAAGTTCCGGTGTGCCTCATACAGTTTATAAGGGTAATCAGAGAGAGTATGCGAAGGAATGCCTAATGATCTACGACAAGGAGACGGGTGCAATCACGATTGAGAAGCTAAATCATAACATACAAGTGAAGAAGACAAGGTGAGTCATGAACCTCTACATGGTACATAGATGTGTACATGGTTTCTAATCGTATCGGATCGTATTACACCGAATGGACTTTGCAGAACGGAAGTTACCAACAAGCCAGTACAGCTGCCGGTCCAGAATGTGCCCATGAACATGGGCCACCAAGGACAAGTCATAGGCACGAATGGATCTGTGCCCCCACCCATTACCCAATTGGCACAAGGACCTTTGCCCGGACCCGGAAGCAAACTGGAGAACAGCACCATGAGGGTGTCATCTAAGACAAAGGTCTCAACAGGCAGTCGTCGGAATAATATAAGTACGTATCAGTCTCGATGGTTAGCAGTCCGATAAGATTCATTGTCATTTGCATTCATTGCCTTCCAGTTGACTTCAAGCCGCGGAATTCACCCATGCAGCAGAGCTCCCCTTCGCGTCCGGTGGTCACCCATCGGAGTCCGCAGTCCGCGCCAGCGTAAGTTCTCGTCTTTAGGCAGCTTGCCGAATCCATCTAATGCTCTGAATCTTTCAGTTGGGATGCAAACAATGCCCAACAAACATTGCCCAGCATTCCCATGATAACGGACGATGACGACTTTGGATTAAGGGCTGCTCTGCATAATGGCGGTCAGGCGAATATCTCTGGCTCCTCGACAGGCTCGTCGTCAGGCCAGCCCGACTTCTATGGATCCTCGACCTCATCCTCGTCGCACATGGGAAAGCAGCGGCAGGCTCATGGCAAGCGTCAGCAGATGCAACAGCGATCCAGTCCACCCATGCAACAGCAGCAGCACTACCAGCAGCAACAGCAGGCGAACTACGGACGGGCCTACAATGGCGCCACTAACTACGCACAACAGCAGCAACCACAGCACCAGCAACAACGCCACTCCCCACACCAACAACAGCATCAGCGTCACTCTCCACAGCAGCAGCAACAGCAGCGACACTCGCCGCAGCAGTTGCAACAGCAACAACACCGTCCCACGTCATACGGCCATAGCAATAATATGCCAATGGACTTGGACTCATCCAGAGAACATGATCTGGCCTCACAATCTGTTGCACAAGCGGCTGCCGTTCTCGAACAGGTGGGTTTTGTAATCAATTAGTCTTAAAATATATATCAATTTGGTGTTTGTTCATTCGCAGCAAATTGGCGGTGCTCTAAGTGCCTCTAGCTCCAGTTCCGAGTCCGATTCCAGCGACAGTGACAGCGGCAGCGACTCTGATGACAGCACCGAGGATGATCGTTCTATGAAAGGACAACAGGAACAACAACAACAGCCCCAACAGATCCAACAGCCAGCCGCACACCATCAACGCCATCAACAGCAACAGGCCCAACAGCATATGAATCAGCTGCCCAACCTGGGCTTGGGTTCCATATCACCATCCTACAACAACCATCATCACCAGCAGCAGCAGCCGCAGCAGCATCAAATGTCCGGCGTGTATGCGTCCAATGGTGGCTTTCCAAATGACTTGCTGCAAAACGATCTGCAGCTGTCCTCCAATTCGTCCGACGATGACGATTAGCTGCATTTAAGTTTCCATATAGTTTGCCTTTTTTGACTAACAAAACATAAAACAAAAATTGATATTGATATTCTGTCTATATGCATGTAATTAAGTTGTAATTATTGAGGAGAGAATTTACTTGCTAGTTAAATTTTTTATAAATAAATTCTTAGTTCTATATACCATGATATACACGAGCATATACATATATTAATTAATTTTTAACACTATACTTAGAACTTCCAAATGTGCGGAAAAACATTCAATACGAACACAATACAACACAACGCAAACACTACTTTGCCAATGCATATTTCAATGTATGTACATTAATTTTAAATACGAAATATAATACAAAGGTTATGTGAAATTGGTTGGGAGTCCTAAGGAAGAGCTCATATACTTATAGATACTCGTACACCCACAATAATTACAACACCATTACAACAAGAAACGAAGGGAAAATACAATAATTATTTAGTTTCTAATGCAAATGCTGCAAATCTTAATCTTAATTGTTAAGTTAACGACAAACGTGCATACATACATACATACAACAGAAAATGACCGCAGCGGATTTTGCCATTATTTACGCATTTTAATCTAAGCCTTAAATCATTCGGATACCAAATGCGAAAATAGAATTTCATCGTCGCTTGGATATAGAATGGGAAATGGAGATCCTTTTTTAAAATACATTTCGTTTGGCTCATTTTTAGTAGTCATATTTAATTATTTAATTTTATTTTTTATTTGGCATTGTTATGGAAGCGATAATCCCTTTAAGTTTAATTACAATTGATTTGTTTGCTATAGCCCTCTTATCTTTATTAGTTAACTATTTGCGCGGTATGAAGACATATGTGTTTTTAGCTCATGTTTTATTTGAATTTATTTGTAGTTCTTTAATTAATTTTTAATAGCTATTATTATGATTTTGTTATTTGCTTGCAATAGTTTAAAGCAATGAGAAATGAAATAAATGTGAAACAAAAAAGACGCCTCTGCGTGAACCACTTTTTTTTTGTTGTTGCCTTCTCCCACCTTGAAATCAAAACAATCAATGGACTATGAGCATTATTGTGGTGCACTAATACTTTTACTTACTCAAAATACAACTCCTTCCAATCGGGTGAGCGTGCGGGACGTGCCGTGCCCCAAAGTCCAGACACACACTTACTAATATTAACACTATTTCATTTGCCAACACAATAATTAATTGTATTTATAAAGTACCATCCATCAGGAAAAACGACCAATAGAAGAGGAATAGCCAGAGAGGGGGGGGAGATAGAGAGATAGCGATATGAGACGATAGGAATTATTTTTTGTACATGCTATATATGATAGTAATCAGGCCTTGAATAGTAGTAGAACTCCCCCTCTCGTTGGCAGACTGCAGAATCAAATCACCAATAACTACAAATACAACTAAATAATGACAAAATGATTCAGATAATCATAAGCACAATATACATATGCAAAGACTCTAGATCTAATTATAGAATCCACAAATGCCTACGATCACAATGAAACAATGATAGTATCTTAGTCTAATTGATAAGAAAAAAAAAAAAAATATATATATATATACATATATTATATACACACATGCATGTACACGACTTTATATACAACAAACATCCATACCTATATACTCTCAGTTGAATTAGTTTTAATAACGACAATTAAACAGTCAACACGCAAAATAAACTTCTAGCAGAGAGAGCCAAATAATAAAGAACATCGCAATTTAGTTATCGTCATTATCGGGAAATTCAGAATTCAGAATTCATTCAGAATTTATACCATAAATACATTTTGTCTAGGCAGATTTTAACATTGTTAATTTACTAATATGACATGCAACGAATTCTGATTAAATGCATGAATGGGTCAAAAACATTTCAATACGAGAATAATTCATTACTACTTAGCTTGGAAAAATAAAACCTTTAACATTAATTCAGAAGTAGGGTATACAAAATGTCCATACTCCGTAAAATTGTTTTAGATGTGTCGCAAATGTGCAGTTACTATCTAAGTAAAGGGACTTATATGTTGACCTTCCTTGTTTAAACCTTATTTTACACCGAATCCAATAAACGGGGTTTTTTAAATTGGTCAATCTTGTAGAAAATGGTTTCATCTATCAGCTAAAACTATTTGTTCAGGCTTCAGTATCATATTCAGCTGCCAATATTAAACAGAATATCAAAATCGAGGAATCTGATTTTCGTCGGTTTTTTTACGGTATATTTTTAGAATGAGACCGTTATTTTTGGTATATTTCAGATAGTCGGACTGTATATTTTATTGATAATTCCGCGGTCACACTGTTCAATGTACCAAAATAATATGCAAAAAATTTAACATTTTTTTGTAGTCAACAGGTGTGATTTTAATTGGAAAAGTACTAAATGGGTGATGTCACAGGTATAAGCAATGCCGAGGCCGATGCCTTGTGCAAAAAGCCCGAAAAGGAAACACAGGTAAGCCAAGACATATTGGAGCAAAAGCCGATGGAGTGGAAACAATTGACACGCGTCTGCGGTATTCTATATAGGATTTCCTGTTCCAACAAACCATGTATCGCATTAAGGATCCCCGGAAGTCGCTGCCCTTCTATACGGGCGTCCTTGGCATGACATTGCTGGCGAAATTAGACTTTCCTGAGTCCATGTTCTCCTTGTATTTTATGGGGTAGGTTAAGTGGAAAGGGCGGACCAGACGGCACTACCTTATCTAAGTGCGTGCCTCCCCTATCGGACATCAATAATGACAATAACATTTCAAATCACTCAACTGCAGCTATGAGAATGCCGACGATATACCCCAGGATCCCAAGGAGCGCAGGAGCTGGGCGTTGAGCCGCAAGGCAACCATTGAGTTGACCCAGTAAGTGCTCCGTTTGAGCAATATAGTGTGTTTGTTGTAGTGTACATGGCTTTCTTCGATTATAGCAACTGGGGCACCGAAAACGACTCGGAGCAGGTCTATCACAACGGCAACAGCGACCCCCGTGGCTTTGGACACATTGGACTGATGGTTCCCGATGTCTATGCTGCCTGCAAGCGGTAAACAATAATTTCACAAGATCTAAACACTCTGTCTAACCATGCCCACCTTTTACTATAGATTCGAGGAACAGGGAGTCGAATTCGTCAAGAAGCCAGACAATGGCCGCATGAAGGGATTGGCCTTCATCAAAGATCCCGATGGCTACTGGATTGAGATTTTCAATGCCTACACCGTTCAGAAATAGAATGGAAACGTTATTCTAATTAAATGTGCATGTGCTACCGTTCCTTAACCCAACCTTTCAAAGGGAGAATTGTTACAATAAATTATGGAATGTCCAACTGTCGTGTTGTATTGTATTTCAGTCAAAAACGAAACTGTTCGCTCACCTGCCAAAACCAAACCAAACAGCTGTCAGCGCAGGCATTTTGCTCCAGATAATTGGCTCCTGTGTCCTTGCGTATTGGTATTTTCACACGCTAATTATTATTTACTGTGCGCCGCACCTTTTGATAAGCAAATGTGTTACCTTTTCGCAACAGTCTGCAGCGAGTGGGGGAGGGTACATTAATACACTAATAATAGTCAAATATTAGAGCGGTGGACAGTATTTGCGTAGAGTTTTTCAATTTAAGACCCATGGTTTTAGCAATTCTCGAACAGTTCTTACCGAGAAGTTGCCCGGTAAAAGTGTCTCTTGGACCCAAGATGGAAATATCTGAGCCTAGCATTGGAATATTTTATATTAGCAAAATCCTGGGCCTAGCCCCGTATGCGACGCGCCGGAACTCCAAGGGACAATATGAGATACGTCGCAGTTGGATTTTCACGGTTTATTCGGCCTCCTTGACCGTGACAATGGGTGAGGACAGTGAACAAAAAGGAGATGGTTGTAATATTAATAGTTGATGTTTAGTTTTTCTGACTTATCGGGGACTACTGTTTGATGCCAATTCCAAGATACCCGTGCGGTAAGTATCTGGCACTGCCTTTGGCTCAGTTTTACTTAATTATTTTCTTCACTGATCTGTGTGTGCGTCCCACCTGTGTGTAACTCTTGCTTTATTTCATCTTTCTCTATCTAATCACCACCTTTGGCCACTTCGATTCGATTCCCACCTGATCTTGACTAATTAATACTCTAACCAACTGCAACTGCAACTGCATTCGAAACACACAAAACAAATCAAAAGTGCATCTTTTAGAATGAAGTCGGCAACGTCAAAGGTGGTTACGGCTCTGGATGTGTCTGTTGTTGTGCTAGCCGTCGTATCGGGCGTTTACTGTGGCCTCCTCAGTCTTCGCGAGACCCTCGAACTAAATGCTCGTTTATATATGGTGAGAGATCGAGAGAGCCCCTTGATCCTTTTCTATAGACACGACTTCCTTCCATTCCCACCCGCCTTTATAGATCGACAACACTTTAAATGCCTGCACCCACTCCAGGAGGGACCGATGGCGTGCCCTGGGAATGGCGAGTGTTTCTCTGGCGACTATATCAGCGCTCCTCGGCTTGGATGTGGGCACATGGATGCGCATAGCCGAGGGGATGAATATCGATGATTCCGATACGGGTAGGTTGCGACTTGGTTACCTCGATTGTTCAGTTCTCACTGTTTCACTCTCCTGTGTGTCCAGAGCTCAATGTGCACTGGTATATACCCTTCTACAGCCTCTATTTTATTCTCACCGGGCTGCACATCAACTTTGCCAACACCGCCTATGGCCTGGGAAGACGTTTCAGACGCCTCAACCAGATGCTCAGCAGCAGCTTTCTGGGCGGTAAGTGGAGTACGTACTCGTATCATTGATCCAAATTCTGAATCTGCATGCTTCCTAGAGCCGAAGGAAGCCAGTGCCCTGAAGCTGCGCAAGATGAGCACTGTAAAGACAGTGAGCACGAATGCAACGATGACACCTACCGTTCTCCATTCGAATCTGACAAAACTAAGCAGCGAAATGCTGCCGAATGAATCCACAGGTGACAGAAAACGAAGGAAAACAGTCCGTTGTCGTGGGCTTGCTCTATTTGGTATCTTTTATTTTTCCAGCCAAGAACAAGGGTCTGCTCATCCAGACCATGGCCGACAACCACGAATCGCTGACCAAGTGTGTGCTGCTCTTGTCCAAGTCCGTAGTATTAAATTCCATCCGCAATGTGCTCATATTTGTGATACTCTCCCTAATTCGCAGCTCCTTCGGCATAGCCGTGCTTTTTATTCTTGTGTCCTGTCTACTGCATTTGGTGGCCACCGCCTACTTTCTCTTTCTGGAGCTTCTCAGCAAGCGGGACAACGCATATCTGTGGGTGCAAGCGCTGTGGATATTATTGCACTCTTTTCGCCTACTAATGGTGGTCGAGCCCTGCCATCTGGCAGCCCGCGAGTCCCGGAAAACCATTCAAATTGTCTGCGAAATTGAGCGGAAGGTGCACGAGCCCATTCTGGCCGAGGCTGTGAAGAAGTTCTGGCAGCAGCTGCTGGTGGTCGATTCAGATTTCTCAGCCTCTGGTCTGTGCCGCGTCAATCGCACCATTCTGACATCGGTAAGAACAAGGAGCAGCTGCTTGCATCAGGAGTTCTGTATCTTCTTGGTCTGTTGTTACAGTTCGCTTCAGCCATAGCCACCTATCTGGTCATACTCATACAGTTCCAGAAGACAAACGGATGAGCACGAGATTAAGTAGATATAAAAATTTGCTTCTTTTATTAACACTATTCACTAAACGGAGTTGGTGGATATATGAAACTGGCTAATGCGAAGTGTGCTAAGTTGAAATGTATCAAACTAAACAATAAAAGGCATACGGTTTACTTCTTTCCGCAGCAGTATTCAAACAATTATTTAACGCATTACGCACCCACCATACAATACACCATTGCCAATATCTCCTCCATAGGTTGCTTACTTCTAAAGACAGCGCGGAGAGAAAAGAGCAGCCTTAGAATCCCTTCTGGTACTGCTTGGTTTCCATTCGTTGCTGCAGCAACTCCAGCTGACGCTTCGCCTCGCACGCAGGGAAGTTGTTCAGGTCGTAGTACTGCGGTGCCAGGCTGATCAGCCATTCAGCTGGAAACAGAGAGAAAACACAGAGATGTAGAATGGAATGGTTCAAGCTATTCAATATATCCACTTACGCTTCACATCTGTGACCGTGCGTATGTAGTTCTTGGTGGTTAGCACAAACTCATTGTAGATGACCCAATCGGGCTTGTGGTCCAGACAGGTCGAGGGATGCAGCTGCACATTCTGGTTATCCTTGATGGTCAGATAGTGGCCGGTGCGCTCCAGGTGAGCCACCTGCATGAAGAAGCCCTGGACCAGAGCCTTGCGTATGTTCACATAGTAGTCCTTTGAGGTGAACTCCGTGCTGGTGCGCCTCAAGTTGAAGCGATCCATAATCCTGGCCAGCTGCTGGCGCACGTTGTCCGCGCTCTTCAGCGACCGAAAGTTTATGAAGTTCTCATAGCACCAGTTGGGATCCTCACTGCCTGCAATTACCGTAAAGCCACAGATTGCCAACAGGTTCACGGACTGAAGACGATACGAGTATTTAATGGCCTGTACTCACTCTGTTTGAAGGCATGGTAGACATTCAGCAACGTCAAATGATCCCCATCGATATGTGCGAACCGCATCTTGGCCTCGTCGGCCGCCTTCTTGGCCTCATTGGGACGAACGAAGCATTGTGGCACTTTGGTTGTTTGGCACGTTCAAATTGGTTTTTGTTTTGGTCGATTAAGCACATGTTTAAAACATTGTTTCTTATTTTGATTTTTATACATATTAACAAATAGATTCGATTTTGCTTACTTTTTGTCAGCTACGCAATCTAGAGGCGAGGCTTGATTCAAAGATTGATTGCATTTGTGAGTTGCAAGTACGTTTTGCTTGGGACAGGGAGAGAACCAACAAATAAGAGGTTCGACAAAGCCCGCTCTCATCATTCCATTCGAATGATGGCCAATGGCAGGGGCAGGGGCAGGGGCATGGCAACGCACGTGCAACTTTGCTTTTCGTGTTGAATGCAAAGAACAAATAAATTGAACAAACTTTTTTCTTTGCACTTTAGCTTAACAAAATACTTAGAACCGTCCACGTAGCGTCCGAGTCGTCCGTTTAAAATCGAAAAGAAAAACCCCTCTAGCATGATGTTTCTTTCAATTTCAAGAGAGCAAAGGATCAGCCCGACCATGAAGCTTCGGCTAATCTTAATCTAATCGCATTCCCCCTTAATACCTTCTGAATGACTCTACTTAAGCGCGGAATTGGTTGATGTGGTTGATAGTTTTTCTCACCCGACAGCATGGCCGTTATGGAAAGTATCTCGTTGGAGCAGTTGTGCTGGCAGCTGGCTATCAGCATCTTGGCTAGCTGCGGATCCAGAGGGAACTCGGACATGACTGCCCCCAAGTCTGTCAGGTTACCATCGTCATCCAGGGCAGCCAGATAGTTGAGCAGCTCCAGCGCACGCATAAGGGTCTCCGGTGCAGGGGGATCCATGAAGTCAAAGTGCACCAAGTCGTCGATGCCCAACTTCTTAAGCTGCAAAACCACAGTGCCTGATCGTAATGAATATTAGAAAAATATGGCAAAAGAAACGCTAATCAAGGATTCCCCCCTTACCCAAATTGGATCTGAGAATCTCCGGATAGGTGTTGTCCTGCATCTCGTTCTTGAAGGCCTTCTCCGTATACAGGCGGAAGCACTTGCCCGGACGAGTACGACCGGCACGACCAGCCCGTTGCTGGGCCGAGGCTTTGGAAATGGGCGACACCAATAAGCTCTCAACGCGGATGCGAGGATTGTAGACCTTCTGTTTAGCAAAGCCCGGGTCAATAACAAACACCACACCATCGATGGTTAGCGAAGTTTCAGCAATGTTAGTGGACACCACAACTTTGCGGCCAATAGCTCCATTGGCATTCGGTGGCGGAGCCGCTTCGAAGATGCGCTGCTGTAAATTGGGCGGCAGCGTAGAGTACAGGGGAATGCACTTCAGCTCGCCAATCTCTGAGCCCAGGTTGTCGATTTCTCGTTTGATGCGCTTGCATGCCTCCTCGATCTCCTCCTGCCCCGTGAGGAACATGAGAATATCACCTGGGAGACAAAAGACAGTAACGATCTGTGGATTTGCATGGTATTTCTGATTTTCACTTACCCTCAATCTCCTCGCACATGTGTATCTGGATGACTGTGCGAATGGCTGCCTCCAGGTAGTCCCTCTCCGGCTCCGGCGTATAGAAGATCTCCACGGGATGCGTGCGACCGGGCACGTTCATTAAGGGAGCGTTGTCGAAGTACTGCTGGAATTTGCCTGCATCCAGAGTGGCCGACATGACAATCAGCTTAAGATCGTTACGCTGCCGGATGACCTCCTTGAGCACGCCCATCAGGATGTCAGTTGCGAGGGTGCGCTCGTGAGCTTCGTCGAGCAGGATAACCTGATACTGCTCCAGCATGGGATCGGACATAGCCTCGCGGAGCAGCATACCGTCCGTCATGTACTTCAGCAGGGTCTTGGCCGAAGAGCAGTCCTCGAAACGAATGGAGTAGCCTACCTCCTCGCCCAGATTCACATCCATTTCCTCGGACACGCGCTGGGCCACAGACATGGCGGCCACACGACGGGGCTGCGTGCAGGAGACACCCTTTCGTCCTTTGGACACGGCAAAGTCCACACACCATTGTGGGATCTGGGTGGTCTTACCCGAGCCCGTCTCGCCCACCAGCACAATGCACTGGTGCTGGCTCAGCAAGCGCATGAAGTCCGCCTGGTACTCGAAGACCGGCAATGCAATACGCTTCTTGTACAGGTTCTGGAAGCGCTGCGAGTACGTCTTCCCAGTCAGGGCATTCATTGTGGGTGGCTGCTTGCTGGGCACAAATCCGCCCAGGATTTGTGCAACAGTGCCGGCGGCCGCTGCCACCGTCGATGCCGAACTGGATGATGCCTCCGGAACCCTACTGTTTTCCCCAGATATACATACTTAAGCGAGCCAAACAGCCATGGATTGATTAGTGTACTCACTTCTTGGACTTGCTGACGTAGGTCTCACCGACTTCGATGCGGCGCTTGGACATTTTGCTTGGATTTCGTTAATTTGTAATGCGTCAAATCGTTTTTTTTAGCACCACGCGCTAGAGTTGGGATAGTCGATAGTACTATCGGAAATGATTAACCCTCTAGGTCCATAGCTCCATATGCCTGTTGTCCATACCCTCATTTTCCTCCACAAGGCAAGGGGGATTTTATTTTAAACTACCCTTCTCGGCTCGGCTACTTTTATACTGAGGTGAGGTGACTTTGAAGTCCAAGCCGTGCCACTCACTTGTCCAACGAACGCAATAACTGATTTTATAAACTTTTATAAACAAAATAATCTCCACATTTTTAGGCTATCGTAATGAAATTTTGTAGTTTATGATATTCCTAATGTGTATCGGAATTTATATACCGGAATCTAAATACATGATTAGGTCAAAAACCTTTCAATTCGAGAATAATGCATTACTACTTGGAAAACTAAAACTTTTAACATTAATTCAGAAGTAGGGTATACACATGTCGATAATCGTAAAATTGTTTGACCTTCCTTGTTTACTCCTTATTTGAGACCGAATCCAATAAACAGAGTTTTCAAAATTGGTCAATCTGAAAGAAAATTGTTTATTCTATCGGTTAAAATTAGTTGTTCAGGGTTCAGTGGTTATATTAAACTTCTGTTGATATTCGTATCAAAATCGAGGAATATGTTATATTTTTTGTATATTGCGGTATATTTTGAGGTCAGACCGTATATTTTATTGGGACTTTTGGAGGGATTTTGTGATGCTGCATCCCAAAAATGTCCTTTTTCATCGCAACAATTTGCCTTACATTCCCGTGCTCACTTACGTTGCTTACGTGACATTCCATGTTCACTTACGTATTTTACAGTTGATTATTTTGAATGGCAACATGCCCGAACATGTGCCCCGAAATTAGCGACATTGTCCCGCAACATGAGCACAGAATTTTGTGTGTGTGTGTGTGAAACTCTCGCACACAGCCACACTCTCTCTTTTGTTATATAAACAACTTTTATATTTTTTCCATACAAGGAAATTCAAATTTTTTTTTTGTTTTGCGCTCGATATACAAAACAAATAGCAATGTATTGCATATCGATAGCATAGCGTTAAGTTTCCAAATGACGTGACATTCCATGCTTACTTACGTTTTCTTACGTCGCATTTCATGCTCACTTACGTTTTAAACAAACAATCGAAAAAAAAAAATGCAAAAACGCATTGAAATTACAAAAATGGAGAAAACGCAGTGAAAATCCGATTTCCCAACCAAGTGAAACGACTACTATGGAGATACCCATTCAGGTGGCCGTGCGCATCTGTCCACACACCGAGCCTAGCGAAAAACGAAAGTCTCTCACGGAGGCTGAGGCCGAGTCGTCTGCCCTTGGTGCTGCGGAGGCGAAGACGCAGTCGGTTTCGGATTCGGAGGAGATTAGTAAGGACGCCTCTGATAGACATCGGCCGGAGGAGTCCACTGATGCCAACGGGAACAGCGGGGAAGGCAAACAGCTAAAGAAGGAGACCCCGCCGCCTATAGACAGCAATGGCAATCAGAATGGAACCATTGTGCCCTTGGGATCGGGATGTTGTGTGCAAGCGATCCCGATATCAGCCTCCGCTCTGGGGCTCCCCAGCGCCCTGCCTGGCGGTGGGGCGCAAGACAGCATCGCCGCTGGTCTCATACAGGTGGGCGCACACACGGTGCCCGTCACACACGCTTTGGGCAGTGGTACCACCCAGAGTCAGCTCTACTATCAGACGGTATTTCCGCTGATCAGCCTGTTTCTGGAGGGATTCGATGCCTCGGTGGTGACCTACGGACAGCGGGGTCAGGGCAAAACCTATGCGCTGTACGGGCCAGGCTTCGAGTGCGTTTACGGGGAAGGGGATCAGGGCGTGGTGCAGCGTTGTGTCCGGGACATCTTCGCCCACATCGCCGGACACTCAGGTGAGCTCCCCACGAAACTGTCTGCGGTCCATTAACGACTGTAACTCTATCCTGTCCACAGAGCGCACCTACGCCGTCAATGTGGGCTTCGTGGAGATCTGTGAGGGCGAGGTCTGTGATCTGTTGGACATGGGTAACGTCCACTGCCAGAGTGTGGAGGAAGTGTTCCGCTGGCTGCAGATCGGCCTGGCCACCAGGCAGCCCAAGTCGGCCCACAGCCTCTTCACGCTCACGCTCGAGCAGCAGTGGGTGTCGAAGGAGGGGCTCATCCAGCACCGATTGTCCACCGCCAGCTTTTCGGATCTGTGCGCCACCGAGCGCTGGGGTGAGCCACCGCCAGGCCATCCGCGTGATGCCGGTCTCCAGATGCTGGAGCAGGTGGTCAACACACTCACCGATCCCAGCATCATGTACGGAGTGAATGGCAACATTCCATACGGTCAGACAACCCTGACGACCCTGCTCAAGGATTCGTTTGGGGGCCGGGCCCAGACTCTGGTGATTCTGTGCATCTCGCCGTTGGAGCAACACGTTGCGGAGACCCTGGGTAACCTGCAGTTCGCCTTCAAGGTCCAGTGCGTGCGGAACTATGTGATCATGAACACATACTCCGACGACAATACTCCCATCTCCCCGGAATCAATGCCCAACGCCTCGTCCAATCCCGGTGCAGGGCCCTTGGCCCAGGTGGCAGCCGGAGACAACTTTGGGCTCCAATTCGCGGCGAGTCAGTGGTTCAAGCTTGTGTCCAACGCTGAGGGACTGTTTGCCAAGTGAGATTGCTGCTAGTCTTTGGTAGGAGGGGCTTCTAATGTTTCTTTGCCATCGTTTATTTCAGATTAATGGGCTCCAACCTGATCAGCGAACTGGAGAAGGAGCAGATCGAGGAGTGGCTCTTTCTCAAGCAGGAGTGCGAGGAGTGCCTCAGCTCGACCGAGGCCATGCGCTCCCAAAAGCAGCTGGTGCCCATCCAGGAGGCTGAGGAGCCCGAGGAGTCGGTGAGCGAGCCGCCAAACTCCGACAATGACACGGACAATGAGTCGCAGCGTCCCGATCTGGCCGACAAGCTGGAAAGCCTCATGGAGGAGTTCCGAGCCAAGACCGATGCCCTCATCCAGGCCAAGCATGCGGAGTTCCTCACCAAGCATCCCAAGGCCGTCATGCAGAGCCAGGAGCGGGACAAAGAACCCAAGCTGGATCCTTCGCCTGAGAAGGATAAGGGGACGACTGACGAACGAAAAACCAGTCTTGCTGGCAAGTCCTTAGATAAAGTAGATATATTCGCTGTAATCGGTGTCTAATCCCCAATCCAATGACCCCCAACAGGTCGACGGCGTAGTATTCAGCCAGGAGCCAGTCTGAGCACTGCGGAGCTAGCTCTGCTCAATCGCGTGGCCTTGCAGCAGCCAGCCGCAGCTCAGCTGCCGACTCCTGTTGTGGACCCTGAATCGAGTATCGATCCCCTGGAGAGCTCCACGGCCGAAGGGCTGCGTCAGGCGGCCATTGCCGCCGCTGCCGCCAATGCGCCCATCGAGCAGCTACAGAAGAAACTGCGAAAGCTGCACGCCGAGATCGAGGGAAGGCAGCGCCAGCTGAAGGAGATCGAGCAGACGATGCAGGTGAAACAGAACATCATCAGTGAGTTGGTGAAGAACAGCGACACGCGCAGCCATGCCAAGCAGAGGTTCCAGAAGAAGAAAGCCAAGTTGGAGACCGAGTGCGACAAGGCCAAGAAGCATCTGGCCAAGGCCCTCATCCAGGGCCGGGAAAAGGGGGAGACCGAGCGCTGGTCAGCGATCATAGCCCACATCGAGCATCGACTGGAGGACCTCAGCTCCATGAAGCACATTGCCGGCGAGAGTGGCCAAAAGCTGAAGAAGCTGCAGCAGTCCATGTCCGAGTCGCGCAAGCAGCTGGAAGAGCTGGAGAAGAAGATCCGAAAGGAGTGCAAGCTGCGCGACCAGTTGGAAACGGAGCTCGCCAAACTGAGGGATTCGCGCGACGGCGGCGGCAAGGAACTTGTCAAGCTAGACTCTCCGGAGCAGCAGGGCAGGCAGCTGAAGGCAGTCCAGGCCCGGATCACCCACCTGAATCACATTCTACGCGAGAAGTCGGACAACCTGGAGGAGTGTGCGGCCGGAGAGGGCCCGGCACCGGCCCAGCAGGAGAGCCTGCGTCACGAGATCCGCAATCTGAGGGGCACCCGAGATCTGCTGCTGGACGAGCGCTGCCACTTGGACCGGAAGCTGAAGCGGGACAAGATGCTAACGCAACGAGAGGAGCGGAAGCTGCTCGAGTGCGACGAGGCCATTGAGGCCATCGATGCTGCGATCGAGTTCAAGAATGAGCTCATCTGTGGCCACAAGTCGATAGACACCAGCGACCGGCTGCAGCGGGAGAAGGGAGAGCAGATGCTCATGGCGCGCCTCAACAAGCTCTCGCCGGAGGAGATGCGCACGCTGCTGTACAAGTACTTCAACAAGGTCATCGACCTGCGCGACTCCTCCCGCAAGCTGGAGCTGCAGCTGGTGCAGTTAGAGCGCGAACGGGACGCTTGGGAGTGGAAGGAGCGCGTCCTCTCCAATGCAGTTCGCCAAGCCCGGCTCGAGGGCGAGCGCAACGCAGTCCTGCTCCAGCGCCAGCACGAGATGAAGCTCACCCTGATGCTGCGCCACCTGGCTGAGGAGACCTCGGCCAGCTCGGCCAGCTACGGCGAGCGTGCCCTGGCCCCCGCCCATCAGACGAGCAGCGGTGACTTCGACTACGAACTGGACTTCTACAAGGCGGCAGCCACCACCACCACCACCACCACCACCACCGCCACCAACCACAACAAGGCCCTGGTCAAGGCGCCCAAGCCCACGCCCAGCGGCGCTGCCCTGGAGAAGTACAAGGACAAGGATCAGCGAGGCGCTGGGCGGAATATCTTTGCCAAGTTCCAGGTACTCACACGATACGCTTCCTCGGCAGCGTCAGCGGCGACAGCCGGATCCTCCAGCTCAACGGTGGACGAATCGACGGCTCTGATTGAGTCAGCCACTACAGCGACGGCCACCACGACCACCACAACAACCACCACGACAACTGGTGGCAAGGGCAAGGATAGGGGTCTGCCCAACATACGGCAGGATCAGCTGAAGCGCCTGATGCCAGCGCCAACTGTCACAAAGGTGACGCGGCAGAAGAACAAGATTATCATCCAAGATGCCAGCAGACGGAACTAGAAGCGAATTTAAGGATTTTCAATCTGACTAACGATGAATCTCGTACCCTAAACCAATATCTATATCTCTATTTATGCTTTCCTGTAATACTCAACAAATGTAATGTAATCTCAAAGTCGGATACGAGGACAGAGCCTCCTCCGGCGATGTACTGAACAAGTTACGTCCACAGTCATGACACAAAATAGACTTGACAAGGTTCTCAGCACTGGACCGCATTTATTATATATCTACATGAACATTATATTCTCACATATAACTACTAGCTATCCTCAAATGATCCAGATCTAAAACTAAAAAGACTCGATCTGCTACTTAAAATACTCGCAAGATAAACCACCAGGAGGAGACCAGTAGACAGTATACCAGCAGAAATGTCGGGCTCAAATGTTCAACTAACTACTCGTAAGAATCTCCTGTGAATCATTTTGTATTACCTGTACATAGTTTTAGTACTAATTTAATTGATTTTGACCCAGCTAAAGATTTTATTATGTTTAAGCCCACGTTAAAGCACTCACACTTTGGTGTCTTCCTCCCAACTCCCAATTTGGATTGACTTTTGTTCGAACCCAAAATACTCAGCACAGCCCAAGTGTGAATCCCAAGCATTTATCCTGTAACTACATATATGATATGATATGATATGATATGATATGATACAACTAAGAACTAATACAAT
The DNA here is from genome assembly GCA_035041765.1 of Drosophila algonquin. Taxonomy (NCBI): domain Eukaryota; kingdom Metazoa; phylum Arthropoda; class Insecta; order Diptera; family Drosophilidae; genus Drosophila; species Drosophila algonquin. The sequence goes on from JAWNKY010002597.1 coordinate 31,161, forward strand.
ACAATACAATAGATATGGTGTCCCTACAATAAGATTTAATTCTTAACTTTTTGGTTGTGTTTAATCGTGCTTTTTGTTCTTAATGGCAATATTTCGACAATCCACAGCATTTCGATTTTTCTTAAAGTATGTACTTATGCTCTCTGCTAGTGGAAGAATCTGTTTAGTTTAGGGCACTTTGCCACACAGATTAACCTTTTCTTAAGGATAAAAAATAAAAAAACTATAATAATTATATAATACAATCTTTAAAACTGACTAATGTGAAACTATTAAAGGTGGTTTAACCCGGAAATACGTGACATATCTGGAGCACACTCCAACAGGGTACCGATCGGAGCCGCAGAATAAACATCCACCGAGCAAGCGACCATCGCCTGACCAGAACACGAACACCTCGAGAAACTATCAGAACTATCTGAATTGATTGTCAAATAAATAGAAAATAAATGTAACCTTTCAAGTATGTATTATCACTGGTAGGGGGCAAACGACAAATGTTCACAATTCCCTCTCCCACTCCCAAGCCCCGCGCTACAGTTTACCCCTCCCCCATGCGCTTCCTTCTGGGCGTTACACACAACCGTTATCCCCACAAATCTAATATACCCCTATACTCTTCAAGTACCGGGTATAAAAACTGCGTTTCTGGGAAGACTCAAAGAATTAACTGTAAACGGGATGTACGGTTCCACTCTATGCACCGCGGAGGGTACCAGTTATAATTATAATGGAAATGTACTAAAAAATTACTACTTACGGCTTGCAGGTACACGAATTTGAAGAAACTTGCGTCGACCGTCTGGGACGCAATCGCAAGCACTTTATAGCACTTTGTGCCTGCCCATTCTCTGGTTGCGCCAAACTGAAAATAATAATAATAATTAAGTAAAGTTTATTAAGTTTATTTAATTATTTAAATAATAATAATTACGAATTACTTACGAAATGGGCCAAGTGGTACTCGTCGAAAGCGATGATGAAGTCCTCGTTCGTGCCGATGAACTGCAAATTCGCAGTGAGGCCCTTATGTTAATCTTCGCGCGAAAAAGGGGTCACACTTTACCTTGTTCTTCTTCTTCTTCTTCTTTTTAATTCTTTGTAATTTCACAATTTATCACAACGCAATTTGCATTATGGGCAACTTAAATTCCAAATTAACGACAAATTAACAAAAATAATTTTTTGTGCTGACCAGAAACTGCGATGAAACTCTTAAAAACTGACTGATGTGAAACTATTAACACAGGTGGTTGGTATGAAACTACACGCATTCTTTTTTTAAAGAATTTTTTAAAAATTTGGTATTTTTCTTCAGAGGAAATGCTTCTATTTTTCTCATATCTTAAGTTTGGCCAAATGCCATTTTACCGTTAAAAACTGTTACAAACACAGATTTTTGGATTTTTTTTGGAAAAAAACGGTTATACATACGTCGGCTAACGGAATTTATCGGCGAAATTCGGCATATGAAGGTTTGGTCAAACGGCTGCAACTTGGCCATCGATGCTTACAAACGATATCGTAAACAACGCCTAATTAATGTGTCTATCTAAAAATCTAAAAATGTTAGCAACGAAATATTTTTTTTCGACTTTTCCTGAGTTTTTAAAGTCAACATTTCGGGAAAATAAATTATGTAATTTGAATTTAAAATCTTAATTTCTTTAAAGCTGCAGCTAACAAGTGTCTGGGTCGTATTTAGAGCTGAATCTGTCAGCTTTTTAGAACTGCAAAGTTCAATACAACCAGTTATAAGTAATTTCAGTTATGTGAAAAATAGAAGCACTACCTCTGAAAAAAAAAAAAAATTTATACATTGAAAAAACCATAATTCTTTAAAAAATGTAGATCTCTAAATCTATCAGTAAAAGTCATTTTGGGCGACAGCGGAAATAAAAAGTTTAGTTTTGTTGAGTAGTGTTATTAATTAATAAATTAGTCGTACATGTGCACATACTACATATACATAAAAAGGGGTAACGAAAATAAGACGCTACAGAGATTTGCCCGGCTACACGCTCACACAGCAACAGGTGAGAAAATGTCCCCATAAATTTCCCATAACAATTGCCCCTTCCAACAGCTGTGAAGAACGGAGAGAGTGAGAGATGGCAAGACAACGTCCACAACATCCACACCATCCACACACAGCGGCGTCGACAAATGGCCGGCTAGCATGATGCGCACTCAGTCTGTTGTGGAACGTGAACTCGAACGAACGGTAATCGGGGAGTTTTGTCGGAGTTTCAGCGTGAGCGTGTGTCTGTATTTCTGTGTATGCGTGTACGTTGTTTTGGCTACGGTTAATACGGTGCGCCCACTCACACCCCCGCAGACCGGTCCAATCGGTGGTGGTTCCGTGTGCTTCAGACGCGCGCGTGTGTGTATCTTGTAGTGCGTGCAGGTTCTTCTTCTGCGCAAAAAGAGTGAATAATAGTATGCAAAAGCTATCAATCGACCAATCCGCCATTTAATTAACAACAAAAAAGAGCAGAGCAAAGCAAGTGCATCAACAACAGCAGCTGCAGGCGTCTGAGCTGGCTGTTTTTGTCTGTGTGTGTGTGTGTGTGTGTGAGGCAGATCTTGGACAGAGTCGCCACCCCCGTGGATTAGTGGCACCCTGTTACCAATTTTGCTGCACCACTCTCACTGAATTGTGTGTGTGTGTGAATAAACCATTAATTCAACTACCAATTCAACAATAAACGGTAAGAAAAGTTGGCAGTTTCACCGCTGTCTGGCAGCTTCTTCTTTGTGTGCCTGTGTGTGTATTGAACGACAGTGTGTGGGTGTGTGTATCGGTGTATGTCCTGCCCACGCCCACCCAATAACGGTTGTCTGCCCCAAGGCATAGGAATACCAAAGGAAATGCAGTTTTTTTTTTAAATTTGTTGAGTTCTATTCCCAGCTTCCTATTGATTTTTCCCTAAAGAAATGAAGGTTTTCCCGTTGTCGCGAATTCGAAAAATTTGTTACTTTCTGCTTAAGCGCACACACACACACACACACACACACACACACCCATTGAAACTGGCCAAAAGGGTGTGCCAAAACCATTCTAAATTAGATGTAGGGGGGCGCTAACCCAAAGAATAGTCTGAAATGACAAAACTCGTCAAACTCTGGTCCATCTTCATGCAAATTCTGGACTTTTCGAATACATTTTCATTTAGAAATTCCCATCTAGAGAAAATCTATTCGCCTGTGTGCATTTTTCAGCGAATTTTTTTTTCTGCGCATGCGCTCTCTGCCTCTCCCGAAAGCAACTCTGCGGCTGTCTGCTGCCTGCTAGCTGCTGCCTGCTGCTTGGGGTCCTTTGTCCTCACTATCCTATCCCTCTGGCAGGTAGTTTTTCCTTCACTCCACAGAGCACTTTACATTTCGAGCATCTTTTAAGATCCTTCGCAGTTTCCCATCTGGCACACATACAATTGCCACATGTCTCTGTGTGTGTGTGTGTGTGTATCCGTATCTGTGTGAGAGCAACCCCTGCTTAACGAACGGACAGGCCAGGCACTAAGCATCTCTGAAATCCCTTGCAGCTGCTGTTGCCGTAGTTTCCGTTATTTGATTTTGCAAGTGTTGCGTCGCCTACCCTGCCCTACCCGCCTTGCTCTTCTCTTCTCTGCTCCTCTCCACCCTCTTCCTTCGCTGTCTGCCATTTTCTTTTGCTTCTCCCTGCCAAAGGAACACCATATCGGAGCAACACACATTATGAATGGAATAGATATGAGGCTCTCATTTAAATATTCCCATAAAACGTTAATCTTTATATGTTTCATAAATACATTTCCTCCTTGAGATAAAGGATTCGGTTATTCGGTTTCCTTAATTTGTCCTGTTGCTAGGCGGCGCAGATACCAGAAAGGGTCCAAAATCATCAGTTGGCAACCCACGGATCGTCTTCGATGGCAAATATTGATTATGGCCTTCAGCCCTTCAGCTCTCGAGGCGAACAAAAAGGCGGACAAATGGATGAGGCACCAAATAAATACTCTCGTATTCCTTTTGTTTTTGCCTGTGGTGGCACTTGACTCTCAATTGGAGGGCGGGGCGCAGTGCTGAAAGCCCTCGCTGCTGCGAATGGGTCACAGCGTGAGCCACTACACTGGGATTCTGGGGTTATGGTATCTGGGAACTGGGCGAGTCGGAAACTGGAAACTGGACAATGCACAATCGACGACCCTGCATTGGGCCACTGCACTTTGCCAGACAGTGCCCCCATCCCCATCCCCTTGCCCATACCCCCTGGATCCCATTTATTGGCTCGTCACCCCAATTTTAGTTGCAAATTCAGGCAGACGAACAAAATAAAAAAAATACACGAATGAGTAATGTAAAAAACGAAACGAATACGAGTACGAGTATGCTTGTGGCTCGTTGATTTTACCACACGATTGTCCAAACGAATCTTCTCAGAGAAAGAGGGGTTGACTGGCTATATATTCGGGCTTCTATATACACATATGTACATACATATATTGTATACTAAGTAGACGTATATTGTGGATGGGTTCTGTTCGACTGTTGACTGATTACCAGATGTTTTCTAAATTGTTTCATGTGAGACACAGAATCGCTTACGAGATGGGAGCGTCTCTCCCAGGAAAAAGCCAGCCCAGAGATGGATGAGTCATTCGAAACTTTAGGAACATCCTACAATACGAGAATACACTGTGTCTATTCGCTTATAGGGAATTTGTAAAGCGTGCACGATACGACCTCAAAACTTCTACGGCCATACATACATATATCGGGCTCTATGGCTCTGTGGTGTGTTCTCAAGCATGACAAACCCTGCTATGCATATCCCAACGTAGATCCACACCCTCTTATAGCATCCCCCGGCTGATAGCACCCCCTAAAGTTCCATGAGCAGCTGCTCAACCCCCTTCTGCTGCAGAAGTTCATTAAATCAATTGTAAAGCTAACATTTGCCGAGCTGCATTCGCCCTGGCCCTCCCTAGAGCCGGCCACGTGCGGAGTAGTACGGGTCTAGTACGCCTGCGCAACCCCCAGAGCAGAAAAAAAGGAACGTAAAGGCATTCGTATAGAGTTCTTGTGTATCTGCCAGATACGTCTTCAATTGAAAGTAAAATAAGAAACTTAATTCATTGACTGGAATTCTGGAATGAGCGAATGAAGGAATCTACTTAAGTGTTAATTAAGCGCTAAAAAGCCAAGAAAATTGCTCTGGAATCTATTTCTATAGATACAAATGTGTGTGTGGGCTATCTGTTGGACTCAAATGAGTGGAGGAGCTCTCTTCTGTCAGGGCACCAGGCAGAGCGGGGCAGACAACAGCCAACAGCAAGAAATGTGGAATCGTGACTTCCTGCCTGTCATAAAATATATATGTATATTCGGATACGGATAGGGATAGGGGGATAGGGGGTGGTGGTGTTTGCGGTGTTTGCGGTGTTCGCGGGGCGAGACGCGTGACATTTTATGGATAGCAGAAGGCACAAATATGAAGTTGTCGCCTCCCGATGCGATCCGATCGTCGTTGCGAGTGTTTAGCCATTTGTGGTTTAATTAATGACATTGCCACATCCACATCCACATCCACACATCGCTGTGTGCCTCTTCCATTTGCCTCATCCATTTATTCATTCGCTTGCCTTTCTATTCCGTTTGCTAATCGCTTTTGTATGGCTTTGTAAATACTTTTGGCAGCCAGATATCCATAGGTACTTGTATCCCCCACAAGGGCATGACTCAGTTTTCCCTTGCAATGTGTGCAAATATTGAACCCTTTGAACCCCTGTACACGTACGAGTGAGTATATTCTACCCCTTTTGGAGACTGAGGTGCATTCAGGTGGGTGGACTGGACTCTGCCTTGGGGGATGGTCGGTCCCTAATCAAATTACTTGCATTTCATTGGCAACAAACGAACGAGCGCTCTGGGCTCTGGTCTTGAATGAAAATAAAATCAATAATGTTGCAAGCATAAGGAATATAGTGTCAAGAATTGAGTTTATTTAAAATAAAACCTGCACGCAAAACTAATCCGGATTTCTGTTGTGCATTTCAGATCAATCCCCCATCGAGGAATCGATACGCGTCCATCACAGAGAGAAGGAGAACACCCGCTGAGCGGAAAAATGGCCAATACTATGGACATGGCCAACGAACGCCTCAAATGGCTAATGCTGTACGCAGCTGTTGCCCTCATCGGTGAGTAATGTGCCTCCCCTTTGCTTCGGTTTGCCTTTTGACTCATTTTCCATTCGCTTAAAATATTGCAACAAAACCCAAGCGAGTGGGATATGAAATATACAAATGTATCTGGAATCCGGAAACTACATATATGTATGTGTATGCAGTGTGCATTTTGTGGGAGAGTAGAGATTGAATCTGCTATCGATATAGTGCACACATATTTGTCTTCTTTCTGCCTACAGGCTTAAAGTCACTGGCATTCCTTTTTTTATGGAAATTCTTGACATTTCTCGCTTTGTTTTCAGTTTCGGTTTCGTTCTCCGCTCTGTTATCGCTGTTGACACATTCTGTGCTTTGTTGTTGCTGCTTGTGGATTTTCCCGAGCATTTTCATGCATTCTTAATTACGTTTACTTAACATTTACACTGACTTTTCCATTTCGTTTCCATTGGAACAGCACTGTTGTAAATTGTATTTACCCCACTCTCTCTGTAGATTGTATCTTTGTGCATGTGGTTTGGGCTGGCGGGCAGATAAACTGCTGCGGTTCATTGCCTCATTCGTCCGGGAAATCATTTTGTGGCGGTAGGTAGGACGGAAAGGGGGATGGGCGGCGTGAGTGGGTCAGACATGAGGCTGGGTCCAAGGCAAGATGTGTGCCATGGCAACCACACACTCATCCCAGATACAACCCTCCTCTGAACGGATTTATCTTGAATTGAAAATATCATTCGTTCTTCGGAACAAGTCTGCCCTTTGTACGAGTATTTCGAGATTAAAGAAAAGTAAATACAGTAGCATAAACATAAGTAACCGATGAATTATTCATTCCTGTTGGCATTTCCTTAAAGGAAATCATTGTTCGGGTTTATCCCTACTTCAGTTTTCGGCTGGGAACCAATTGAGAAGGCCAATCATTTGATCGACATTCATATATGGGTTATCAGACGCACCAATTTTAGGGGCTTGGTCTTATAAATAGAACTCTTTAAGCAATGCCAAGCCGAGCCCATAAATGATAATAACATCCATATTGATGAATCCATTCTAAATTTGCATCGAATGTAAAGCACACAACATTTGGATCGAACCACGCGACGTATGCGTGATTTTAAAGTCAAATCAATGCTCAAAATACAGCAAAAACAAACACAATAAATGTATAAATGACATTATGTCGTGTGGTGTTGCAATAAAATGAATACATAAAGATATATGTAGATACTTCTTAATGCTCATTGCGTGACTTGGGATGCGATGGGAATACCAAAACGGGCAACATAAATGGAGTTTGCTGAAGATTCTGCACATACATTTTATAGGATAGAAAAAAGATTTTATGGAAATTATGCTGAAGCGCTTTGTGCACTCTGTATCTGTAAGATACAAAAGCTTTTGAGCTCTCCGCCAGCCTGATCTTGCGCTTGATTGCCGGGGCCGGGTCATCATTCAATTGAAATTGATTAAAAACAATTTTGCGCCAATTTTTATTGCTTTTATTTGTATTATCATGAATTTACATTGAATGAATACGAGTATGTTTCTGGCAGAGCATGCTCGAATAAATACGAGTAATGCCTGTAAAGACCTAAACATTAAATATGATTTATTATGGTATGGGAAAGTTGAAATTTCATATAAATATATGTATATGTATGTATTTGTGCCTTTGTTTTTGTGCCGTCTGTAGTCTGTAGTCCGTAGTCTGCTTCTGCAGTGGCAGTTCCAACGCATTTAATTTGCAATTTCATTCAATTCAATTGGAATTCAAGCAGCGCGAACATACACACACACTGGAAACATTGTAATGGAGATCAAACCAGAAAGGAAGACAGTTCGAAGAATGGATACCCTTTCAGTTCATGCACACGCAACGCCTGCTGAAGAAATCGACTTATTGCTTTACACTGGAAAAAGCGGCGTAGTCAGTGAGCGGCAGCGCAGCAGCAGAGTATTTTGATAGGGTAGGGCCGTGTAGAGCACTGGTTTAAAGTCTCCATGCCCCTCTAGAAGGGTGGGGTGTAATAGAAAAGCAAATAAACAGGAAGCAAACAATTGAAGTCTGTGTGTGCGAATCAAATGGAATAGTGGATGGGTCTGATGGAGCTTTGTGATGGTAAAAGCTCTCTTGCTATCTTGCCAGCATAACGCTTTTGGCTCTGCTACGAAAGACTCTACTGATCGACTGCATTTTTGGACTGGATTGGATGCCCCACTGATAAGAGCAGAGCTCTCTCTGAGAGGGTGGGCCATGCCACTTATCAACTGGGTCACTTAACGCTCCAAGCTATCGTCCATGCTATCGTTGGGATCTCTCCTTCGCAGATTAAAAAATGAAAGAGCACTCGTAAACATGACAGAGATCACTGGGGAGAGATCACTGAACCAGACCCCATCCCCACTCCAGGGAGAAAACTATTTCCGTTTCGTGGAGAGGGGGACTGGAAGAAAGAAGCCCAAATGAGATGATGGAACGGAGAGGAGCGGAGAGTGCGTGTAATAACAAATGATTGATGTGCCCCAGTCGTCCCCCCGTCTGGACACTTTCTAGGCCTACTCTCCCTCCCGCATTTCCTGCTCCTCCTGCTACCATGTGCTATGATACCTTGACGATTGAGGCACATCACACACGCAGCAGCACAGACAGACCTGAAGGAGGGGGCACAAGAAAAGCGGCAGCTGTGGATGGTTCCCTCCATCTTAATGGAATGGCTTCTCTCCGTATAAGGTACGTTTTAGTATTTGTTGTATAGCCACAGGAATGACGCTGCAGATGCAGACGTAGAGTACTCCCCTGACGTCATCATGCAGTCGCAATTTTCTGTTTTGTGAGCTATTGCAGCAGCCCACTTTTCCATTTCCCATTTACTCTAGCACTCGCAAAGTTCAAAAGTTGTTTGTCAACTTCAATGGAGGCGAGTGGCAGGGCAGAGCGGAGAATTGGCAGCAGACTGAGAGACAACTTTTTCGATAATTGTGTAAATAATCGGCATATAATGAAGCTGAAAATTGGCAACACACCAGTAGAGTGGCATGCAGCACGTCTCTCTAAAAGAAACGCTCTAATCTACTTCAAAAGAACCGCGCGCTGTGCTCTCTTTTTCTGTAAATTCTTTACAAATCCACACGAAAGACATGACAGCCCGAAGGGGCACCATTAAGAGCGTTTGTCATACATTCGGCCGGCGGTGGCAGCTCATTAAGTGCTTCTGGAAGAAACAGAAATCTGTATCTGTCTCTGTATATATGTATAGAAAGTATTATGTTGACTCAAAATATTTTACGAGTTGGCTGCAAATCCCTTCAATTTATGGGGCAAAAGAAACTTAAGTGCGTGCAACATTTAGTAACTGGAAAACACTCATTTTCATGGACTCGAAAAAAACGACAACGCTGCTTTTCCACCCTCCTTGAACCCTTCGCAATCACTCCTCGCTCTCTCTGCCAACTCTCACTCTCTCGTCACCCTCCTTAGGGAGAGAAAGAATGAGAGAAGGGAAGGAAAACCTGTGAAAAATGGAAAATGTTTTGTTCAGTAAAGATTTGCTCTACATTTTCGGGTTATGCACTTTTTGATTTAAAAGACAGCCAGAGGGAGGAGAGAGAGAGAGAGAGAGTTCTCCCTCCTCCCCTCCCCTTCCAACTGTAATAACTGAAAGCACGCTGTCGACACGCACAAGTCTCCTCTCTGCTGCCAAACATTACCCCTCTCTCTGCCTCCATGTCTCTCCCTCATCACGTTGGGTGTAAAAATATTATTATACTTATTTATGTCTCTGCCTGCGCTCGGAAAACGGATTTGGAGCGAGCAAGGCGCTGTTGCCGCATTTCTCTCCCAGCCAGAGTCCCTGGAAGGCAAGGGACTCCCTTGATGCTCGCCTTAGGAAGGGGGGGGGGCAAGGGACGGATGGATGCCGTTTTGTGTTTAAGAGCCAGTGCTTGGCCTGTTTTTTCAGGTTAATTTTTGTTCCTTTAACTTATTCACAAAAATATATCCACATTTTGGTGGCAATATACATTCATATGTATGTATGTGCCGTTAAATTAAAAATTCTTTTGTCTTGGAAACACACGAGAGAGAAATCTCAAAAAATATTCCGATTTGGTGGAAGAGTTGGCTGGCAGAGGGGGATATGATTAACATCGTTTTGGCGCCCCCTAAAAATGGAATCAAGCCTTCATAATAATTTGTAAAATATGCTATTGCCTCACCATCCACCATTCCTCGAGCTGAACCCCAATTCCAGAATGGGGCGACACTTATCAGACAGAGACATCATCTACGACAAGGCATGTTGTCTCCTCTCCTCCATCTCTCTGCTTCACCACTACCTTTATGCCTTTTTTTCCTGCCTGAGTCACGTTTCGTTATTTTTTGGGGGCTGCCAACTTGTCCAATCGTGCCTGTATCATTTGCATCTCCACAATCTGCAGGCTACAACAAAAATGATTCAAAGTTCCACTGTGGCACTTACATTGAATATATGTATTTGTTTAACAAGTCTTTTTGCGTCTGGCTTAATTAATGCGTCGGCCACGGCCACGGCGACGACGTCAACTCGATTCAATATGCAAAGCGCGTATGCCTCTTTTGGTCTTCCTCATCCTCGCTTTTTTCCTGTGTGTCTGTCTTCTCCTTTTTCTTTGTCTCCCACTCAGGGCCTGGCCTGGCCAGGGCTCCCTAGATCTCTCACAAATGCATTCCCTTGCATGACGGAGATTGTGCACGTGTTGTCATTGTGTGTTGTCTCCCTCTCTCTGCCTTCTTCCTCTGCTTTTGTGGTGCAACGCTTTCAATTATACAACAAATCCACCCTCAAGTCTCTCTTTTTTCTCCTTCTGTCACCCACATTTGTGGGCCATGCCTCTCTCCGTGACGCTCTTGAAAGAGCAGGTCAGGCACAGTGGAACGGGAAAGCTTAGAATGTGCTTTTTTCCCCGCTTCACTACAGTCTCCCACTGTGCGGAGCCATCCACTGTCTGTCAAATCAGCCCCATCATCATCATCGTCGCGTCAGCAGCACAAACAGTAGCAGCAGCACATCCCCCTCTCAACCCCACGTGGTCCGTGCTGCTCCACTTTTGTCTCCTGTCGCCAAAACGGTCTCTCTGTCTCTGCCTCTGTCTCTCTCTCTCACTCTCTCCCACACGTCTCGGGTCTCTCACTGTTGCGGTTTGTTGCGGTTGTTCTGGCTGTTGTTGTCACCTTCTGTCAGCGGCGTGGCACCTCCCTCTTGTGTCCACGCAGAGGTGGACGGACCGGACAGGTTGGGTTGCGTGGTTTCTGCCGCTCCAACGACTTGCAGCTTGCGGTAATTGAGTGTCTGGCCTGTTGGAGGAGCGCGTGGGTAGGCCGACTGCAATTATCTGTGTCACGCATTACCTAATTATTCGTTACACCCCGTACACTCCACTCCATTCCACTTGTGGTGTCCATAGAGGAGGGTTTTCTGTATCGATCTACAGAAAAGCATTCTATTCTCAATATGTATGTAATTATTAGCCGGTAGCGTTCTAACTTGATTATGGTCCAGTAATTGTTAATATTTCGTGGACTTAACTGTGTTTGTGTGTGGGTAATCGCCACACGATTCGCATGAATGAGTGTGGGTAACCGTACCGCTGACATTGAGATACCTGTTCTCCGTCCGCCGGCTCTCTCGAACAGCTGTCAGACTGGTTTCTTGCTGAACCTCAGAGCAGATGTTTCTTCCATCGAAACGAAATTCCATCGAAACGGTTGAGATTCATGTAGAATGGGATTGGTTCGAGATTGGAGGACTGGCTGTACAACCCCCATATGGTCGGTGGTCGGTGGTCGGTGGACGTGCGTGTGTTTATATTATGACCTCGATGACAAGAGTGCGTGATGGGTGGAGCCCCATCATGCGTGTGTGTGCCTATTGAACTCTAATTCCCTTTGTTTTTGTTTAGACGGAAGTTATTAATTTCCAATTTCCCTTTTCATGAGAGGTGCTAAGGGTCTGTAATACAAATAAGTCGGGAAATGGGTTAATTAGTGGAACGGAAGCAGTTAAAAACAGGATTTATGTTCGTATATGAACCGTAAATTCTTTTCGTGGGTGTCGTGTCGCATTTTTTCGATTTGGCAGTTCAATATTTGTTACTTTTCTTGAGCTTTCGACGTCGTAATTTGACACCTCTGAAATCGCGTGTTGCTGTTTTCTCCACAACCCTTTTCATACCCGGTACTCGAAGAGTATAGGGGTATATTAGATTTGTGGTGAAAACGGTTGTGTGTAACGCCCAGAAGGAAGCGTTTCCGACCCCATAAAGTATATATATTCTTGATCAGCATCAATAGCCGAGTCGACATAGCCATGTCTGTCTGTCCGTCCGTCCGTCCGTCCGTCTTCATTTGCGCCTATATCTCAGAGACTATTTAAGCTAGAGCAACCAAATTTTGTATCCAGTTTCCTGTGTGATCACACTACTCCAAATGTGTTGCAAAATTTCGCCCCGCCCCCTTCCGCCCCCACAAAGGACGAAAGTCTGTGGCGTACACAATTTTGAAGATACGAGAAAACTAACGCAGAATCATAGAGAATGACCATTTCTATCAGAGTGTTGAATCTGGATCAGATCGGATCATTATTATAGCTACAATGAAGAAAACCATTTCGAAAGTCATCGTTCCCTCTCGCTCTCTCTCACACGCGACCGTGACTGTTTTGCCTATTCGTCCAAATGAGCGCCTAGTTCTCAGAGACTATAAGAGCTAGAGCAAACAAACTTACCATCCAAACTCCTGTCATATCAATTCAGCACAAGTTTATTTCAAAATTTTGCCACGCATCCTTCCGTCCCCACAAAGGACGAAAATCTGTGGAAGCCACAATTTTTAAGATAAAAGAAAACCAAAAACGTAGAATCATGGCAAATTACTGTATCTACCAGATTGCCGAATCTGGATCAGGTCGAATTATTATTATAGACAGAAGTAACAAATTAAATTTCAGTGGCTACGCAACGCCTGCCAAGCGCTTACTCATTCCCTCTCTCTCTCTCGCAAAAACTTGTACTTCTCGAATATGTAGTTATACATGTCATGTAGAAATGTAGAAGCAGATGTAAAAGCATATGTAAACAAAAACGGAAACATGTATAAAAATTCCAAAAATGGTTTGACTTCATATTTTGAAATATTATTTTTTGCCCAAAATGTAATTCGTCCCTTTTGCGAACATTTAATAAATTGCATAAATCTTAAGCTCATATATGTATGTATGTGCATATAAAGTAGAGCCGCGGCCTTTGCCATCTCACAACGTTCCCCCTCGTTTCTTTTAAATTAATTGCATTATGTTGTGACCTTAGTTGGAATCGTCGTCTTGAGCAGATTGCCTGCATAAGTGGAAAATTACGCGATAAATTCAGAAAACGTAGTTTTGAGTGCTTCATTAAGCCGCGCACAGCACAGCAGAGCAGAGCAGAGCAGAGCAGAAAGCTTTACAGTCTTCAAGTTTTTTTTTTGCTTTGCTTTTTAAATGCCGGCTACTTTTTGTTTTTGCCTCTCTTGAACCGGTTTTGTTCTGCGAAATTTGTTGTTGGTTTTGGGAAAGCTTCAAACTTTTGGCATACAAAAAAAGAGCGTAACGAAAAGCACCTGCTGCTGCTGCTGCTATGGCTCTTGGGGGGAAGCTGCAGAAGACAAAAGGAAACGCGGAATAAAAAAAGAAGTGGCAGGTGCAATCAGAAAATCTGGCTGAAACGAAAGACCGATTGGACAGCGCGAACTCTCAACAAGTGGAAGCCAAGAAGGCAATAAAAGTATTCCCGAAAGAGCAAAAAAATGTATTTTGATAGAGACAGAGCGAAAAGGGAACGCAATTTCATTCAAGAAAGAAGGAGCGATAACGGATTGGGAATCTTCATTTGCCCCTTCCTGAAATCCGTTTTCCCCTCTGATCGATCATCTCCCCCTCTGTCGATCGATCTGTCGATCAGGTTGTAAGAACAGCTGCAAAATATTATTTAGAATTGCGTATTGTATTCTTTCCGCACTTTCGTTTCGTTCTCTTCCTCTTTTTGCACGCTCCCTCGCTCCCGTATGGCCAGCACATGTTGAATCTGATATGCGGCTGTATGTGTGTGTGGTGTGTATGTATGTATGTGTATGCAGAGCAATTCAATACAGTGGGTATTGAAATTAAAGAACAGTTGAAGCTGGAGCTGAGAGACTTCCTGCCCTCCCCTGCTCCCCTGTCCTATCCATTGGAAACCTTAAACAAACGACAATTGACCAATTAATTTGATAAACGACAACTCAACGTAACGAACGCCTCGAAGCGTAATTTGCTTTGGTATTTTCAATGCGTGCCACTCGGAACACGCTCAAGCCCAAAAAGCAACAATTTGATTCGTTTTCATTTCAATCTATAATTTCAATGGGCCAGGATTGGGGGTGGTAGCTCCCCTCACGCATAGCATATCCAATTGCTGGATTTTCTCTTAAAGCAACAGAAGATTTCATTTTCATTTACTAATAGTTTCAGACTATTAGAATATATGTATCATTGTGGAACTGGAGGAATATTCAATCTTCCCCGGACAGTACTGTACAAATGATTGCCCATGAAGCAGCGAGGGAATTTTCCTTCTCCTTTCTGTAAGACCATGCCAGCACACACAATTTTCTTTGGTAAATAGTTTCCAAAGCCTGAAATATCTCTAGAGCCGACAAATTGCAGACTCACGCCCCAAGAATTGCATCAAAATTTGAATGGGGGAATGGGGGACAGACAGAGGAGGAGGAGAGGCATCATTGGGACATGCCAGTGCATAAAATTGAATATGAAATGGGCTACCAGCGCAAAAGTGACAGCAGGAACAGCAGGAACAGCAGGAAGGGGGCAGAGAGTAGTCTGAAAAAGTGTCAACGAACGGTTTTCGCCTGGTGTCGGCCTGGGCCTGGGCTTGGGCCTTTTGTCTGCTTGTACAAGTTGTTTCTAGTCTGCAAAAATAAAATAAAATAAAAGAGCTTTTGTTGCCCGCTCGCGGGAGTCGCTGATCCGTGGCACTCAATTGTCAAACAGCAAAGGTGGAAACAATAGACAAACTGTTGACATGGATCATGGACATAGACATGGACATGGCTATGAATACAGAGAGCACTCCTACTCGTACTCCTCCCTTCAATGCACTTCCGTTGCGGAAGTTCTTGGCTACTATTCTGCTTGTGTTTCTAATGATTCCAACTAATTTGTGTTCTTTCTCTTTCTCTCTACCCTCCACAGCTTGTGGCAGTCAGACTTTGGCTGCCAATCCACCAGATGCCGACCAGAAGGGACCCGTCTTCCTCAAAGAGCCCACCAACCGGATTGACTTCTCCAATTCCACCGGCGCCGAGATCGAGTGCAAGGCCAGCGGCAACCCCATGCCCGAGATTATTTGGATACGCAGCGATGGCACTGCCGTGGGCGATGTTCCCGGTCTGCGCCAGATCTCATCCGACGGCAAGCTGGTCTTTCCGCCCTTCCGTGCCGAGGACTACCGCCAGGAGGTGCACGCCCAGGTCTACGCCTGTCTGGCCCGCAACCAGTTCGGATCCATCATATCCCGGGATGTTCATGTGCGAGCCGGTGAGTTGAGCGGATTCTTGGTTAAGCGGAGGGCAGTGCAAGTGGGGAAACAGTCCGATGTTGGTTGAGATTCAATTTGCAGGGAAAATGGTAATAAAAAGCTAAAGAGATCCGTGAAAAGCTGAAAGGAATGTCCACCCTATAAGGCCCAATATTTTTGGAAAATATAACAGATACACTCAGAGAAAACTGGCATAGTAAACGAATACATAAATTAAGTATTCCATTTTTATTATAGAAATTGAATAGAATTTACTTTGATTAAAACATTTAATCTAAATAAAATAAATTGAATATATTTAATTTAAAAATTAAAATATATAATTCAAAAATGAAATAATATAGTTATTTTCATTATTTATTTTAATAAAATATTTCACATTAATGTCAAAATTTAACGCGATTCCTTTTAGTACAATTTCCACTCTCGGGTCAAGTTTATTGTAAATGTAAATATTAAAATATCAGGGCTATTTGCTCTGGGTGTATAAAAGCTTAACATTTTTTTGTCTTTATTTCAAGACAAACCAACTCGGAAAACTTGCACTTCCCTCGGCTTAACATTTCTACTCAAAATTTTCAGCCAAATCCCATCCATGCGATGATCGATCAACGATGGCTCTCGTTTCGCTTCGCTTTGACCGCTTTGGCGTCTCGACGTTGGGTCGTTTTTCTTCCACTGTTTGCAGTTATCGGCAATTAAAAATGAATTTTCCATGGATTTAGCTTTGAACGTTTTCCACGCGCTTTCATTTTCACACACACACACACACACACACAAGCATACACGCATACATTTCTTTGCACAGTTTTCGCAATGCAATGAACAGGAATGTGATGCAAGTTGGCATTTTCACTTGAATGTTTAATCGGTTGCCGCTTCGCTTCATCTCTCTTCCTGTCTTTCTGTCAGTCAGTCAGCCGCCACGTGGAGTGTTTTGTTGGCAACTGTACTTACCATTTGACAGCTCCCGCTGTTCGTGTCATCGCCTGGTGATGCAATTGTCACTTACCCACAGTTCCGGCTGTATATCGAGTTATAGGGCCAGACAGACACGTCCCTTGCCTTGGCTCTGGCGTCTACTCCGCTGCCATGGAGCTAAGCCTAAATGGGCCAGACTTGATTATATTTTAGCTAATTATGCTGGAATCATGCTGGAGACTCGCTCACTCATCGCTCCATCGGCTGACGTGTTCCCTGGCAATTTGCCAGCCAGCACACCTGAACGGACGGAACGGAACTCCCTTGGCTCCTCGCTTTTCTCTCTCTCTCTCTCTCTTCTCTACCCCATTCGACCTCTCTCGCCTGACATCATTATTGTCGTTTGCTTTCGCTTGCTATTAACCAGTGGAATTTATCATTTTCATTTTATGCTCAAGCTTATGCTATGTGTGAATAGAGCGGACACGAGGAAAAATATGTAGAGAGCCCAGCCAGGCCCCGGTGCTTGTTGGCCGAAATGAAATATGGCTACACCCAGTAGCCACACCGAAGACTTTGCTTAATTGAAATTAACTTGGCCTGTCAGGCGGCTCAAGAGTGATTATGATAGTTTCGGGGTTTTCATTTAATGAGTTTCCAACCAACAAAAAAAATAACAAGGCAAAACAGGCAATCAAGCTGAAACACTTCCAGGAATAGGGTACCTAAACTTTGTCAAGGTGGAATCCTCGTCCAGGGCCTTGGATTGAGACCGTGAGAACAGACACTTACTCATCGCGACCTGCACCTTGCTCCCTTTCCCCCAAAATACAGTGGTTGCCCAGTACTACGAAGCGGATGTGAACAAGGAGCATGTCATCAGGGGAAATGCGGCGGTCATCAAGTGCCTGATACCCTCGTTCGTGGCCGATTTTGTTGAGGTGGTGTCCTGGCATGCCGACGAGAAGGAGAGCTACTTTCCCGGCACGGAATACGGTGCGGGATACGTATTAGGATTATTCCCCATAGCTATAGAATAGTTTTTGGTCTACTAAAAGCATGATTTGGTGCCTCTCATACGATTTCCATTTCATTTCATATCATTCTCATTCTTTTATTATGTATGTATATCGAGCATCCAACTTTTTTTTCATTTCTTCTATATGTTTAGTCGTTTCGCAACACTACGAAGAGGATATACACAAGGCGTTTGTTATACGCGGCAATTCCGCTATCTTGAAATGTGATATACCATCGTTTGTGGCCGATTTTGTGAATGTTATATCCTGGCACAGCGATCAGCAAGAGAATTTCTATCCCGACACTGAATATGGTGTGTGAAAAATCGATCGTTTTCTCTCTCTCTCTCTCTCTGTGTGCACTACTTTAACTATTGTACAACACTACAGAGAAACAACACTCCACTTCACTTCTGTACAGAGCTTCTGTACAGTTAACCTACACTAATACTGACTGTAACACTGTACAAAAAAAAACACCCTACTCAAACTCCAGCTGTAACTCAATTAACCAACACTGGTTAGGAAAAAGTGTGCAATAGACTCCTTCGCCTTCGCTCCTTGGACCTTCTTTTGTATTTCGCTTTCAGTTGCAGTTTTAAATTTCTTTAGTTTCATTTTTTCGTGATTTGTGTGTGCTGTTGTTTTAGTCGTTGCCCAACACTATGACACCGATGTAAATAAGGCCTACGTAATACGCGGCAATGCGGCGGTACTCAAATGCGAAATCCCCTCCTTTGTGGCCGATTTTGTGAGCGTTGTGTCCTGGCACACCGACCAGAACGAGGACTTCTCGCCAGGCCAAGAATATGGTTTGTCTATGCATTGCATTTTGGCTTTAGCTTTAGTGAGGTTATATGTACGTACTACCTATCCATTTTCCTTTTACATACATCTTTTAAGTTTACATTGTTTGCATTTTGTATCTGTATCTGTGGCAAGAGGTGCACGCAGGTGCATGCCGACGAGCCATGTTATCAGAACTACGTATTATTTTGGCTGGTGAATGAATGGATGGATGGAGGGAGAAGTTTTCCCGCTGGACTGCGCTTTAGGGGCCATTAAATGCACTCCACCGATGGGGCTCTCTGGCTGCACATTTTCACACGCCTCGCCACACGCAAGGTGTCTGCCTGTGGCTCTTCCTAGTTCTTTCTCTAGTACTTTCATTATAAAATCTTCTGTAATCTGTAAACTTTATTCCCACGTACCTCCCCCACCTCCTCCTCCTGCAGTTGTGCAACAGTTTTACGAGTCAGAGGTCAACAACGAGTATGTCATACGGGGCAATGCGGCGGTGCTGAAGTGTTCCATACCATCGTTTGTGGCGGACTTTGTCCAGGTCGTATCCTGGCAGGACGAGGAGGGCCAGCTGTATGGCACACTCGGCGAACAACAGGGAGCTGGTACACATGCACATGCATATATTCTTGGGCAACAAAAACTATAAAACCATAGAAGACCCCTCTTCTCCCCCGTCCATTACTCCTTTAGTTTCTTTTAAGATTTCCTTTAACATTTCATTTAATTTTCCATCCTCTCTCAGTCGTAAATCAGTATTACGAGGCCGAGGTCGTGTCCGAATATGTGATCAGAGGCAATACGGCGGTATTGAAATGCACGATACCCAGCTTCGTGGCCGACTTCCTGCGCGTGGAGGCCTGGGTGGCCAGCGATGGCACAGAGTATGCCCCGCAAGAGGACTTTGGTACAGTCAGCAGAGTTCTCTAGAACGATCTACGTTGATGCTACGAGTAGCTTTAAGTAGGAATCCATACCATCCTCAATGCCATCCCGATCTCCCATCAATCATCCTACGCTGTGCTTTAGCTTTGATTTCATTTCTATCGAATCGCAGTTGTAAATCAGTATTACGGCGCCGACATTCTAATGGAATATGTCATAAAGGGAAATGCGGCAGTACTCAAGTGTTCCATACCATCGTTTGTGGCCGATTTTGTCCGTGTGGAGTCGTGGATCGATGAGGCGGGTACCGAGCTAAGGCACTCTGATAACTACGGTATTTACTTGCTAAACAGAAGGCATCTCCAACAGTTGAAGGGGTTCCAATTGCGACTCTACCACTCTTCCACTCTCCTTTTTCTGTCCTATCCAGAATTTACACTTTCTTTTATGATTTTGATACACTTTTTGCAGTCGTCAATCAGTTTTATGAGGCCGAAATAATGACCGAATATGTCATAAGGGGCAATGCGGCTGTTCTTAAGTGTTCCATACCATCGTTTGTGGCTGATTTTGTGCGTGTGGAGTCCTGGATCGATGACGAGGGCAATGTCCTGTCCTTCTCGGACAACTATGGTGCGATGTGCAGACTTTTACACCTAGGTTTATTCTCGAAATTCCCCACAGATTCCCCTTACAACAATCCTTAACTTTATTTTCCTGCCCCAATATTCACCTTTTTTTTTTGATTTAAAGTCGTTTCACAGTTCTACATAACCGAGGCGGAGAATGAGTATGTGATTAGGGGCAATGCGGCGGTCGTCAAATGCAAGATTCCCTCCTTTGTGGCCGATTTCGTGCAGGTGGAGGCCTGGGTGGACGATGGGGGCATCGAATTGTGGCGCAACAATGCCACCAGCGTCTATGGTACGAAGTACTGTCTTCTCTGTATAAGGACACCTGTGTAGAGCTCCCAACTCTGTGAATCCCCCATTCATCTTCCATCTATTACCTTGATCTTTTATGTTACTTCTTTTTGGCTTAGTTGTGATCCAAACGTACGAATCGGAGGCTGACAATGAGTATGTCATCAGGGGCAATTCGGTGGTGATGAAATGCGAGATACCCTCGTACGTGGCGGACTTTGTGTTTGTCGATCACTGGCTGGACTCGGAGGGTCGCAATTATTATCCCAATAACGCAGACGAGACGGGTACTGGGACCAATATCTATCATTGCTCTAGAGCCCCTCCATTTGTCCACAAAATCCTTTCGATTCCTTTCGATTTTAGTTTGATTTTCTCCCCTGATTTCCCCCTCAGTTGTCCATCAGTTTTACCAGACCCGTGTCATTGACGAGTTCGTGCTGCGTGGAAACGCTGCCACCCTCAAGTGCCTGGTGCCCTCGTTTGTGGCCGATTTCATCGACGTGGAGGGCTGGATCGACGAGGAGGGTGTCGAGATACAGCGGCCCCTACCAAACGATTCTACGGGTAACCACCATTGGAGAACCTTTGAGAACCTCTGTTCGGCTTAATAGTAGTCATTCCTTGTCCATTCGATACCCAATTCTATTCCAATTCTATTCCATTCCATTCCATTCCATTCCCTGATTTCGTATCCATTTTTCCAGTGGTTAAACAGTTCTTTGAGTCGCAAGTGTACGACGAGTACGTGATCAAGGGCAATGCGGCCATATTCAAGTGCCAGACGCCCTCCTTTGTGGCGGATCACATCGACATTACCGATTGGATCGATACCGAGGGCGAGGTGTACACCAAAAATATCACGGGTAGGCGCCGCAGAGAGTACTGTCTTTCGATCCGCATGAAGGGGTTTTCTCTCACTCTCTCACACACACACGTGCATTATTTCCTTATGATTTGCATCCTATACGCTTCAACTCTCCCCCGAACTTTGCAGTGGTGCCACAATCCTACACGGTCAATGTCATGGACGAGTCCATTCTGCGCGGCAATAGCGCCATTATGAAGTGCCACATACCCAGCTTCGTGGCCGATTTTATAGTCGTCGACTCGTGGGTGGAGGACGAGGAGCGTGACATATATCCCCAAGAAGATATCACAGCCAGCGGTAATAATAATTGTCAGATAATCTCAGATTAAGAAGAGAGCTAGCTCTCCCTTCACTCCAGTCCACTCCACTCCACTCCACTCCGTTTTCCCGCCATTCGATTCGGTTCGGTTCGTGATCAAGATCTCTGCGATATTCCGCTGCCTAGGCTTTCACTTCTGCTTTTCTGTTCTTTCTATACTTTCTTTCTGTTCTATCTGTTCTTTCTTTTTATCCCCGACTACATCCCACCAAGTTTTATTTTGATCCCCCTTCCCGCTAATATCCATAAGTCGCTCCTGACTTGCCCCATCCCGAACCCCTTCATGTAGTTGAAAGTAGCGTTGTTTTGTAGTCCAGTGTAAATACATACAAAAATGCTAATAAATATTAAAACTGATCGATTTAACAAATCTGTACATTCCTCACTCAAAAATCAGTGTATTATATGTACCCATGTATACAGATGTACATATGTATATGTATCTGTATATACATGCAATATCATTTTTAATCCGTATATCATCTAAAGTTATTGGCATTTTTGTGGTGGTGCATGCTACACGTAAGAACTAAGACTGCAATGCCGGGGGAACTTGTGGCTTTTCCACTCAAAGAAAATAAATATTTCAGTCGTAATTCGAATCGATCTTTTCGGTCTGTTTGTGCCACAAATTCCTGGCATTGCTTTGCTGTATTGCATGGCTAGTCTATAAGCAAGGAATGCTATTCAAACGCACAAACAAATAATAAATCAAAGTCGGACCACAATTCCTTACAGTCGAATCAAAGTTTGAATAGAATTCTTTTGATTGGAATTGGGACTGAAGAGAGCTGTAAATGTATTTGGTTAATAGTCTTTAACCGTATTTCCTTCAGTCCTAAGACCACAACTAAATGAAAGTCACATTGCATGAACACAACGATTAACATCGAAAGCAGATTTGCACAAATTAAGAATAAATTAAAGTAAAGCGAAAACCATGTAACCAATGAATATTTATAAAGCGTGCATGTGACTCTCTTGGTGAATAAATTCAAATAAATTCCCAGCAATTTAATTGAGTTTCTTCTGCTGTAAAAGTAGCTTGCTTCTGTTAGCCTTTGACCTTTGACAGTAATCCACTAACATTTCTCTTCCATCTACCATTCTCTCCCTGTCTCTGTCCCCCCGACCAGATGGTAAATATCTGGTACTGCCCTCTGGGGAGCTGCATATCCGCGAAGTGGGCCCCGAGGATGGCTACAAGAGCTACCAGTGCCGTACCAAGCATCGTCTGACTGGAGAGACACGACTGAGTGCCACCAAGGGTCGCCTCGTCATCACAGGTAAGTCGATCCTGTGGGCCAATATTATTCACTTTTGTTTGATTAACAGCGAAAAGCTTCAGTTATCTGCCACCGATAATTACCAAGATTTCAATATCCAATTTCTATGATAAGAAACAATGAGGTTGGAGGTAGGCCTGTATGAGTAGATCCCTTCTTCATGCTCGGACTTCAACTGTAAGTTTGTGTCGCTATATCCATTTACATATACATATATCGACACAAATAAAAAAAACCTGTGAAAGGTTGCAAAAATTCTCTTTTCCAGGTGTGAGGAAGGGAAGTTATTTACATATCTACTTATCCAGGCCTACAATTTTTGCCTCGGGAACAGTCTTTAATAAACTAAATTAAAAATTTGCTAGCTACCATTTGTATGATAACTGTAATCAATAATATAATAGTTAAAATTTCTCATATATTATCAAATTTTAAATTTCCCATATCCATGATAACTGAGGTTTTTCGTGTGGCAAAAGTAAACTTTAAAGATCAATATTCAACGCAATTATTCAGAAGTCGGTCTACACTTTGTAGATCTTAAATCAATTTTTCTTTAAATTGTTCTATAAAGTCGACTTTCTGCTAAAAAAAAAACAAAACCAGAAATTAAAGAGAGGATACTTCCTGTCAATTGAGGTTTGTTTGTACAACAATTATTTGGAATGCGCTAAATGTTTACTGAATATGGGCACTTTCCGCGAAAAGTCCACTGAGGCCAAGAAATTAAAGTGCAATAAAAACACATTTCCATATACTTCTTTCGGGATGTTATTTTATACAAATATTGAAACTCCGCCAATTTAATTAATTTACATACACGTGTGTAGTTTCATTAACTTTGATCTGAAAACCTATAAAAATACGTAAAAGTTCACTTTTTGCTGTTCTTGGTATTCCACTATTATTTGCACCAATAAGAAAAATGGTTCTTGATAAAAGTTTTTCCTCAAAGTCTCTGTAACATAAACAATCTAAAAAAATCCCAATAAACTTGTTCAACATCGGTTAACGGTATTGTTTTAACCCTTATAAAGTCAATGGATGTGCGATCAATGTGCGACAGAGGGTAAAATTAAATTTGAGAAAAAAGCTACAAACCATACTTGCCTAAAATTATAACCATTTAAAGGGTACATCAATGCACAACATTATTCAGAAATTCGCATTAATATAATGCTTCAACTTTCGCTGATATCTCAATCTGATTTCCCGTGCGAATTCCTCGACTCTTCTGCAAAAATCTCGAAAACAAAGAGCTTTTGCACCGAGCTAAGAGTCAGGAGCTACTTTATCATGCAAAATATTTATTTTTAGTCTGTTTAATTTGTCTTTCTACCACTTGCAATCTGTACGATTGTCCCGTTCGACTTTCGGAAAATGCCCATATATATAAGTGATTATTTCTAAGTGTTTTCCAAAGCTAAAAAGTATTCCAAACATTTGTTAAACTTAAAGGCAAGATGTACTCGATTTTGTTTTTGTTTCAGAATTAAAGAGGATATAATGTGCATCGCTTTATAGCCACAATATACATACATATGTATACTATATAGCATTATATCCTCTGTAATTGCTATAGATTTTAATTTTTAACAAACAACAAGTCTTCGAAGCCAATGAAATGCAATCAAAACGATTTTTCGCTTAAAATCTCTTTCTTTGCTCATCAAGAATTCTCTCGAAAATGTAAAATTGTATAATTTTAAAAGCTAAAAAAAATAGTTGGGTCCAGTTTTGACCTCGGCAAAGACTTGTTGTTGCTCGTAGCCTAAGTCCAAATTGAAAACTGCCTGAATGTTGGGATAGGGTACTCGACAACGATGCGATAAGAGGCTTGAAACAAAGCCCAGTTTTGAGTAGTGCTAGGGTTGGTCCGCTCTAGAGTAATCCCAGTCGAAGCCCCAGTCAAAGTCCTTGCCAAAAGGCAGCCTTCAATTCGTATTCCCCATTCGAACTGCGCCCAAGGTAAGTGCCACTCTTTCAGCTGCAGCTCTATCGATCTATAGATCTATCGATTAATCGATTTTTAGGAGTTTTAATTCTTATTCTGATCTCGATTCATTCACAGAACCAGTTGGCAGGGTTTCGCCCAAGTTCCCCAATACTCTGACCAGCAGCAGCTTCACGGGAGATGCTGGCAGCAGTCAGACCCTGCTCTGTCCCGCCCAGGCCTATCCAGCTCCGTTTTTTAGGTGAATGTCACGTCTCGTCCCACCCAACTTTGGCCAGTTTCCAGTTAAAGATTTCCTTTCCTTCCCTATTTGATGAGCCTTATATTCCGTACGATCTTTCGTTGAAGAGCCGATTGCCAGCGTCGGTCCCAGGCTCCTCTCGGGTAACGACATCAAGGTGGTCCAGTTTGCCGCTGGACAAGCCCTGACCCTGCTCTGTCCAGCCCAGTCCTATCCAGTGCCGTTGTTTAGGTAAGACCTCCTCCTATCCCAACTAAAGGAGAATCCGAGAGCCCTATACGATCTGAGCCCTCCCCCGCAGAGCCCGTTGGCAGTGTGGGGCCTCGCCTCACCAGCGGCGATGAGTCGCGCATTCTCCGCGTCCCTCTGATGGCAGGAGCCACCCTGTTGTGCCCCGCCCAGGCCTATCCAGTGCCCTTCTTTAGGTAAATCCCCCACCCCCAAAACCAAACCCAACATCCCGGCAGTCCATAGATAGGTTTCCCGACTGATTTTCCCCACTGAATTCCCTCTTCAATCTCCAATAAAGAGCCTGTTGGCAGTGTGAGCCCCAAGATGACGGCTGGCGATGATGCCATAAGGATACCCAAGGTCTCTATGGGTCACAGTGCCACGCTTATGTGCCCCGCCCAGGCCTATCCGGTGCCATTCTTTAGGTAACGAAAACCAATCTCCACCCAACATTCGAGGCACTTTCCCCTAGCTAGGACTCCATTTAACATCCAATATTCGAATTTCTAGAGCCCGTTGGCAGCGTCAGTCCCCAGTTGAGTGGAAATGGTAATCTGGAGCACATAACACTCCTCCGTGTCCCAATGATGGGGAGCGTCACACTCATGTGCCCGGCCCAGGCCTACCCAGTGCCATTCTTTAGGTAATAGAAGTACAGTCCCCTCCCAACATCAGGCAGGACCCAAGCCAGCCAGCACTTGCTCATCGGTACTACCTTTTCAAGAACCGGTTGGCAGCGTTGGTCCCAGGTTAACCTCCGGCGATGATTCGCGTACGGTGAGGGTTGCCCAAGAGGCGAGTGTCACCCTGATGTGTCCAGCTCAGGCCTATCCAGTGCCTGTCTATAGGTAATCAGCCCATAATTCCCAACTCAGGCAGTGTTCCGTTATCCCATGGATGTCCCTTTCCAAGTCAAAGTTCTCTCTGTTTTCCAGAGCCCGTGGGTAGTGTCAGTCCCAAGATTAGTTCAGGCGAAGATTTCAAGCACATAAAAGGGAAAAGCAGCCAAGATTCGAGTCTGCTCTGCCCGGCACAGGGCTATCCAAAGCCCTTCTATAGGTAAGGCAGTTTTCAAACGACACCCTTTGGGCACCGCTTCTGTCTTTGCAGAGCCCGTTGGCAGTGTCAGTCCCAAGATCACGAATGCCGATGATCTGAAGCATGTTAAGGTCAGGAGTTCGCTTAGCCTAAGTCTCCTGTGTCCCGGCCAGGCCTATCCTCAGCCAATATATAGGTAAATCCCCCAACCCAACCCAACATTCGCCAGGAGTTTGTTTTTTTTTGTGTGGGAGGAGTCTTGAGCGTTTTGAAACCCCCTTTCCAGAGCCCGTTGGCAGTGTGGCACCCAAACTGAACTTTCTCGAGCGCTTTCGAATGATGCAGATCCAGGGCGGCAGCAGTTTCAACATTCAGTGCCCCGTCCAGTCGTATCCCATGCCAGTATTCAAGTAAGATCCCCGCTCTCTCTCTCTCTCTCTTTTTGGTGAATTTTAGAGCCCGTGGGCAGTGTTCGGCCCAAGGTGAATGCCCAGGACAAGCATCAGTTCATAGACGTGGAGCTGTCGAGCGGCTATGCCATGCTCTGCCTGGCACAGTCCTATCCTATGCCCGTCTTCAGGTGGGTTTTCGCTTACCTCCTATCCTTCCATGTGTGTGTTTTTGTTCGTAGAGCCGGTTGGTTCGGTTAAGCCAAAAATAAACATTCAGGACAAGCTCCAGACACGCGAAATGGCCCAAGGAGTTGGCCTGGCCCTGCTCTGCCCGGCCCAGTCATATCCGATGCCCGCCCACAGGTGCGAGACTTTTGGACTTTTACAATTTTCCAATTTACGGGGTGCACACACTGTAATTTAAGTGATTATTCTATTAGAGCCTTTCCATCCGCAATTCAGGCAGTTCAGTGGCTTACCTTTCCTTGGGGGTTTCTCTTTCCAGAGCCCATTGGCAGTGTTCCGCCCAAGGTCAGCATTGACGACGAGGTGGCCAATGCCCGCGGATATGTGGGCAAGAGTCTGAGCCTCAAATGTCCAGCCCAGTCGTATCCGATACCCGTCTATAGGTGGGTTCTTCTCAATCATTAAACCAGCATCTGGGCAGTTTCTTTTAGACGCTAGGCAATCGTTCAGCATTGATTCTTTGATACTGATCCTTAGAGCCCGTGGCCTCTGTGCCACCGAAACTGAACCTGCTCGAGCGGGTACGCACCATGGAGATGCCCTTTGGCAGGGTGTATGCCATGCAGTGCCCCGGCCAGGCCTTTCCCGTGCCCATCAATAGGTAATACCCTCCACATTTCTCTCCTTTACCCTTGCAGAGCCCATTGGCTCCGTGCCGCCCAGGATCAATAACATCAACGACAAGTTCCAGTTAATGCAAGTCCGGTTGAGAGGCGACTTTGCCATGCAGTGCCCTGGTCAGGCCTATCCCGTGCCGATTGTTAGGTGGGTGTCGTGTCGTACCTATTCCAGCATTTGAAAGTAGAACCTTCCATAAGATGACTTCTATCTCTACCCAGAACCCATTGGATCTGTGCCGCCCAAGATCACGAGTCTACATGACAAGTTCCAGGTGCTGCAGGTGAAATCAGCCGAGGATTACTCCATGCAATGTCCTGGCCAGGCTTATCCCGTGCCGATAGTTAGGTTAGTCGAGTCTCTTCATCAACATTCAGTTAGGGTTCAGCCTATGATAATCTTTCCATTTGCATTCCTATAACTAGAACCCGTGGGCTCTGTGGCACCCAAAGTCGATACTCGAGATGAGTTCACGTTTGCCAGGACTCGTCTGGGGGCCTCCAAGGCACTCATATGTCCAGCCCAATCGTTTCCCATGCCCGCGTTTAGGTAATTGCCAATCCCAACATTCAGGTTCCATGTTGTTGTATTCTAAAGACAGAACCCCCGTTCTTTTCTGTAGAGCCAGTAGGGAGTGTGGCCCCCAAGGTGGATATAAGAGATGAGATGAACCTTGCCCGCGTGGCACTGGATCATAGTCTGGCCATTATTTGTCCCGCTCAATCCTACCCAGTCCCTGCCTTTCGGTGAGTGCCCCTCCCAACATTTTGGTAGCTTAAGGACTTCAGGACAAAGAC
Organism: Drosophila algonquin; assembly: GCA_035041765.1. NCBI lineage: Eukaryota > Metazoa > Arthropoda > Insecta > Diptera > Drosophilidae > Drosophila > Drosophila algonquin. The sequence continues at coordinate 59,473 of JAWNKY010002597.1, forward strand.
TAGGACTAGGACTTATTTTGCATCTTTGCAGAGCCCGTGGGCAGTGTGGCGCCCAAGGTGGATCCCAATGATCGCATCAAATGGGTCGATAGGCCACGTGGCAGCTCCCTCAGCCTGCTCTGTCCGGCCCAATCCTACCCAGTGCCTGCTCAGAGGTAAGCTCTGAGATCCTGCTCCCCCTATCAGGCAGTTTTTAAAATAGTCACTAGTAGTTGCCAATGAATGGAAACGTTCCTTGCAGAGCCCGTGGGCAGTGTGGCCCCCAAGGTGGATGTCAAGGATCGCATCACGTGGCTGGACAAGCCCCAGAGCCTGGACTTGAGCCTACTCTGTCCAGCGCAGTCGTATCCCGTGCCTTCCAATAGGTAGGACAGCTTCCACTCTCAGACAGTTTTCGATCTTCAGCGTATCTTCTACCACTATTACCAAAATCCTTTGCAGAACCCATTGGCTCTGTGGCCCCAATGGTGGATATGCATGACAAGATGGATTTCACCATCAGAGACTCGAATCAATCGTTGAATTTGTTCTGCAAGGCGCAGGGTTATCCCCAGCCAGCGTTTAGGTAAATCTATTGTTGAGTACGAGATCCCACCACCATTTCAGGCAGGTCTCTCTCCTTGTGATCTTAGATCTCCATCTCTCTATCTCTTGCAGAGCCCGTGGGGAGTGTGGCCCCCAAAGTAGAGATCAAAGATAAAGTGGGCATTTTTTGGGCCAATTCGAATCTTTCGCTGGCCCTCTTGTGTCCAGCCCAATCGTATCCCATGCCAGCATATAGGTAAATCCCCATTCAGGCAGGACTAAGATCCAAGTGAAATCCTTCTTGTAGAACCCATTGGAAGTGTGGCTCCCAGGGTGAATCGCAAGGATGAGTTCAATCATGACCGGATCAAAATCTCACAGACCATAGCCATTCAGTGTCCAGCGCAGTCGTATCCAGTGCCTGCCTATAGGTAAAGTCGAGTACTCTAGAGGTGGTTCCCATCTTCATCTAGATTCCAGAGACTTCTTTCAGTAGGACACCATACCATTCTCTTTGCAGAACCCGTGGGCAGTGTGGCCCCCAAGGTCAATAAGAACGACGAGTTCAGTCACGATCGCATTGCTGTCCATGGGATTGTCGCACTCCGCTGTCCGGCCCAGTCCTTTCCCGTGCCCTTCTATAGGTGGGTCACTGTCGAGCTACGCATCCCAGTCCTCTAAGTGTGGCAGTTGTTGTCTCCTCTCCTTCTGGGCTCATCCACAAACGCTTGAATCTTTGCAGAGCCCGTGGGCAGCGTAGCACCGCGTGTCAATAAGAAGGATGGCTTCAGTCACGACAGCATCAGGCTCTCACGGACAATAGCCATCTTCTGTCCCGCCCAGGCCTACCCCGTACCCTTCTACAGGTGAGGGGCCGTTGGAGGCTTGTCCAAAGTTTACCAATTAAGAGCTTCCCAGCCCCCTGCGCACCACCACATGCCTCATTGGCTTCGAAAATGCCAATTAGCCATCGGCTCAGCGCTGTCGCCCGATTTAACCCATTTATGTCACGCAAACAGCCCCCCTTCCCCTTCGGAAAAGTTAGTTGAGTGGAAGAAGAAGGCTTAGACAGATGGTAGTTTCCATTGTTCTCGACCAACTTTGGCAGCTTTCAAGGGTATTTTAATGTAGTTCTGGATTTGAACTGATGTTTGTTTGTTGTAGAGCCCGTGGGCAGTGTGCCGCCCAAGATTAGTGTGGGGGAACGTCGGAAGGATGCAGAGGTGCTTCTGCACGGAGACCTGAGCATCTTTTGTCCAGCCCAATCGTATCCTGTGCCAGCATTCAGGTAAAAACATAGGCAATTCTAATTCGTTCCAGAACCCGTGGGCAGTGTAGGACCCAAAATTAGTGTTGGTGAACGTCTCAAGGATGCGGCCGCGCAGTCGAAAGAAACCTTCACGCTCTTTTGCCCAGCTCAGGCGTACCCAGTGCCGTTCTTTAGGTAAAAACCAACTCATTCAAGCAGTTTTTTCTGGCAATAGATATATTTAAAGGGTTCCATTTACTTCTGTATAGAGCCCGTGGGCAGTGTGGCGCCCAAAATCAGTGTTGAGAATCGTTTGAAGAATGCCGAAGCTCGTCTGGCTGCAACGTTTACCCTCTTTTGTCCGGGTCAGGCGTATCCAGTGCCATTCTTTAGGTAATCACACGATTTGGGCAGTTTTCAATCTTCTTTTAGGGCACCATTCCTTAACCCCTCAACCCTTTGTAGAGCCCGTTGGGAGTGTGGGCCCCCGGCTCACCTCCGGTGATAAGACCAGGAACGTGGATATTCCTCTTTCGGGTAACATTACCTTGCTATGTCCCGCCCAGGCCTATCCGGTGCCATATTTCAGGTGATTCTTCCTCCAGTACAGTCCCCAGACATTCAGGCAGTTGTTCGTTCTCCATGGGGTCTTATTCATTCATTGTCTTTCCAGAGCCCATTAGTGGAGCTGCTCCCCGCGTGGCGCTGATACAGAAAACGAATATCGAATATGTGCGTCTTGGGGGAATCGTAGCCATCATGTGCCCGGCACAGGGCTACCCAGTGCCAGCATTCAGGCAGGTTTTTTAACATCCCTCTTATGCATATAAATCTGGTCTTTCATCCCACATAGAACCCATTAGCAGTACAGTACCCAAAGTTGTTTCTTTGGCCAAATTCGATATGAAAACCTATGCCAGTTCCTCCACGATGGCTGTGCTGTGTCCTGCCCAGGGCTATCCAGTGCCGTTCTTTAGGTAAACACCCACTCGTTCAGGCAGTACTCAGGGATCCTATTCCAGAGATTAGAGTTAATTCTAAGTAGAGATAATACCTTTCCAGAGCCCGTCTCGAGTACAGCTCCAAAAGTGCCGTCGTTGCAGTCGCGTCCTCTAATTGTGCCTGGTCACAGTAGTCTCTCGATCTTGTGCCCCGCCCAGGGCTATCCGGCGCCCAGTTTTAGGTGGGTAACGATCCCATCCCTAGACCAACATCAGGCTGGGGGCTTAGTTCTGTTTAAACCCTGATTTTGTTTCGAACTACTTTTTATAGAACCCATTTCGAGCAGTGCACCGCGTACCCCGGCTCTGGTCCAAAAACCCCTCGAACTGCTCGAGGGACAGTCGATATCGTTGCTGTGTCCTGCCCAGGGATATCCGGCACCCAATTTTCGGTAAGCCGAAAGCCAACATTCTGGTAGATGTTTCTATATATGCCAACTTTATTCCGAATCCTAGAACCCGTTGGGGGCAAGGCTCCCACGCTACTGTCAAATGACATCAAGCGGTCGTGGATCGAACGGATGCTGTCCACCAATCTGGCCCTCTTTTGTCCCGCTCAGGCATATCCGGTGCCTGCTTTCAGGTTAGGAATCCAGCATTCAGGCAGGGAAACCTCTTGAGGATAGTCCTTCTATATACAGTCTTACTTATTCTTGAGAACCCATTTCGGCCGAGGGTCCCACTCTTTCGGGGAACACAAAATGGTCGGGAATCGAGCGACATTGCTACCGAGATATTGTTTTGCCATGTCCCGCCCAGGCATATCCGGTGCCCATAAGCAGGTTAGGCCCCTCCCCCCACCCCCTATAAACGTGACTTTTATTATGCATGAGAATGTGTGAACTTTAACCCCAGACAGACAGAGTGGGAGTGGGTTTGTTTCGTGTTCATTCATAAAAGCGCACAAAGTAAAACAAATAAAACTCACCCGTACACACACAAACACACACACACACACAATTAAAGGTGCAATTGCATTAAAGGTGTGGCGGCTGTTCTGTTCCGTTCGTATTGCATTCTGGGTTTACTCTCCCGCTATTAAATATGCCTTGCACCCACACAGACGCACGCATAAAAGTAAGCTATGTAAACAAACCATAAACAGAGAGAGAGAGTAAAATCAAAAGAGAGTGAGTACACTGCCACCTACACCACCCTACCCGCAGAGAATCTTCCTACATCCCTCTTTCCCTTTCTACGATTTCAGTTTGTAAACAAAACCATCAGCTGGTTCCACAAATCACAAATCCTCTCTCGTGCTCTGGCTCTCTTGGTTTCCTTTGCTCTCTCCCGCCAGCGCTCTTTCTGTAACTGCGCATGCTTACGATCCACACGAAATTTCCCAAACAATTACCCCTCCGCGCGCATCGTGGTGTGTGTGTGGATGGCATCCGTCTCGCACGCACACTTATTTATGAATGAACTCACGTTTTTGGGTCAACAGACGACGGGCTTGTCTTAAGGTCATCCACTCACCTATCCCCCTCCCTTTCACTAAGGGACGCTCCACTTGTTGCACCTCGCAGCTGTGCTTCCGCTACTGCGCATGCCCCTTGCCAACAGCATTGACCTTAATGAAATATGCATCACTTTCCATCCACTTTCGCTGCTTTCTTTTGGTTTTGTCTGTGAAAAGTTTCGTGATATCTTGAGGTGGGTTGTCAGGGTCAGGGTTCATGGCTCATGGCTCAGAGTCACGTACAAGGTCTCCGAAAAGCTGCCATTGACTTTTATTGCTACTAAAACGGAAGGGAAACATTTCCGCAAACCAGATTCAGGCAGTTATCTGAGTGGATTTTGGATGGACTATAACCCCCATGATATATTTACCGAGCCCGTTGGCGCCAAGGCACCCACATTTTCCCTCGAATACAAGCTTATTGAGGTGGAAAAGCTAAAGGTATCTTCTATCTTCTAATGTCACGTTCTACTCCCATATTCCCAGAACCCATCGGTTCCAAGGCACCCTCTGTGGCCACTGGAGTGCTGTCATTTCAGCAGAGTATTCCTTTAGGCGCCACCTTTTCCATGCTCTGTCAGGCGCAAGGATTTCCAGTGCCTTTTTTTAGGTAAATCCTATAGGAATACATCCCAAACATTCAGTCAGTTTTCATTATGGCAACTTTCGAGGCTGAAACCTAACGAAAACATTTCTTTAAAGAACCCATCGGCTCCAAGGCACCATCTGTGGCCACTGGAGTGCTGGGATTTCAGCAGAGTATCCCTTTAGCCTCCACAATAGCGATGCTCTGTCAGGCTCAAGGATTTCCCGTGCCCTTTTTTAGGTAAAACTTATAGCAGAAATATCCATGCATTCAGTCAGTTTTCATTGTGGGGACTTTCCAAAGCCAAAGCCCTAACGACAATTTTTCTTTTAAGAACCCGTGGGTTTCAAGGCTCCGAGTTTTCCCAGTGTGGCCTCAACGTTTACAATACAGACGCCCCAGAATAGTGTCCTAGCCCTCACATGCCAGGCCCAGTCCTATCCAGTGCCCATTTTTAGGTAAACGAAAATCCATCTCCCCATTCTAACGTAGGGTGCCACGCTGCTCAACTGGTTCTGTTTCTAATTGGGATACAGAAAATGATATACCAGTTTTTTAAGTAGTTTCCATATTGATATATTTATTTTAGAGCCCGTTGGTGCCAAGGCTCCGACCTTTTCGACCGACTCCAAGGGCAGCATCTTTGAGCGTTCGGTCAATGGCAGCTTTGCCCTGCTGTGCCAGGCCCAGGCCTATCCCGTGCCCATCATTAGGCAAGTTTCACGCGGAGATATTCGATTACTCTTACAGAGCCCATTGGCGCCAGAGCTCCCACATTCTCCTCCGACTACAACTCCTTCTCCTATGCCCGAGCTGTGGGCCAGAGTTTTGCTGTGTTGTGCCAGGCGCAGGCCTACCCCGTGCCCCTCATGAGGTTAGCTTTAGAATACCATCTCATTACCATCAGGCAGTTTTTTCTTAGAATATTTATGTTTATTATACGATTAGTATGTTAATTGTTGTTTTGCAGAACCCATTGGGGCAAGAGCTCCCACATTTTCAACGGATTCAAATTCGTTTTCCTACACCCGTTCCGTGGGTCAGAGTTTCGCTCTGCTGTGCCAGGCCCAGGCCTATCCCGTGCCACTCATGAGGTAGACTTTTGTCCAGACCCTAGACCCGATACCCTAGACCATTATTCAGGCAGTTTGCAGAAGATTCGTCCCTTAAAAGCATGCTATAATTTGCAGAGCCTGTTGGGGCCAAGGCACCCACATTCGCCAGTGTCTCGAAGATATCCAGTCTACTCGGCGCCAGTTCGAGTGATGTAGTGCTGCTGTGTCAGGCCCAGGCGTATCCAGTGCCCTTGATAAGGTAGAGTCCTCGTCTCCTTTTGTTTTATTTTAGAGCCCGTCAGTGCCAAGGGTCCGACCTTTGCCAACGACATGAAGAGCTATACATTTGTGCGATACTTTGGCCAGAGTTTCGCTTTGTTGTGCCAGGCCCAGGCCTATCCGGTGCCACTGATAAGGTAGCCCTAACCCAACATAACATAAGAAATAAGTCTCAGCATATCCTTAGACCAGATCACATTTGAACCTTCGATTATTGTTCTTTTTGTAGAGCCCGTAGGCGCCAAGGCTCCCACGTTTTCGGGCGAGTCCAAGAGCTCCACTTTTGTCAAACAGATCGCGACTAGCTTTGCCCTGCTCTGCCAGGCACAGGCCTATCCCGTGCCCATCATCAGGTTAGTCCCGACAATCAGATCAGGCAGTTTTCCCTTAAAAAACATCCCGTAAATGAGTAGTGAACACTTTGCAGAGCCCGTGGGCAGTGTGGCCCCCAAGATATCCGGTGGAAGACTGCAGGAAATGACCACAACAGATCGCACGGACTTGGGCATTTTGTGCCTGGGTCAGTCGTTTCCCACGCCAGCATTTAGGTAATACCGTCCTCCATTGAAAGCAACATTCAGGCAGAATAGAGCTCATTTGGATCCTCGTTTTATTGCAGAACCCATTGGGAGCGCAGCTCCCACAGTTTCGGGCGATCGCCTGCAAGAGCAGACTCAGAAGATGGGCCACAGCTTCTCCATTCTGTGCCAGGGACAAGCCTATCCCATGCCTGTATTTAGGTACAAAGTCCCCTCCCACCTTTATAGATACATCCTTCAGCAGTTGTTTAGGCTTTTCCACAGAGTATTCTATGATCCATTTCACTTTTCAGAGCCCATTGGCCATGTCAAGCCACGTATAGCCATCAAAAGCATTGAAATTTATGAGGTGTCATTGGGTGAGACGTTTGTAGGACATTGTCCTGGCCAGGGTTATCCAGTGCCAGTTTACAGGTAGATCTCCTGTTAGGTTCTGATTAGGTGCTGCCCCGGAAAACCCACCCAAAACAGTGGTGCACAGAATGAGCAAGGTATATCCCAAAAAAAAAACAATAGAAAAGAAAAAGAAAGCTCAAGGTAAGTAAAGTCAAGTCCAAATGCCATGCCGAAGAAACGTGAGTAGCTCCAGCATCCCAGGAAGGCTTTCAAGACTTGCTCACTCTGTGCCCCCCACTGTCCTCTTCCAGCCGCGGCCGATGGAACCGATCGACTAACGCATACTCCTCCCGTTCCAGATGGTACAAATTCATCGAGGGCACCACCCGCAAACAGGCTGTGGTGCTGAACGACCGCGTGAAGCAGGTCTCTGGCACACTCATCATCAAGGATGCCGTCGTCGAGGATTCGGGCAAATATCTGTGCGTCGTCAACAACTCGGTGGGGGGCGAAAGCGTTGAGACCGTCCTGACTGTCACGGCCCCGCTGTCGGCGAAGATCGACCCACCAACACAGACCGTGGACTTTGGCAGACCGGCAGTGTTCACCTGCCAGTACACGGGTAATCCCATCAAGACCGTCAGCTGGATGAAGGATGGCAAGGCCATGGGACACAACGAGCCAGTGCTGCGAATCGAGTCGGTCAAGAAGGAGGACAAGGGCATGTACCAGTGTTTTGTGCGCAACGACCAGGAGTCGGCCGAGGCCAGTGCCGAACTTAAGCTCGGAGGCCGTTTCGATCCCCCCGTCATCCGACAGGCCTTCCAGGAAGAGACCATGGAGCCGGGCCCCAGTGTGTTCCTCAAGTGTGTGGCCGGCGGCAATCCCACGCCCGAAATCTCCTGGGAGCTGGATGGCAAGAAGATCGCCAACAACGACCGCTACCAGGTCGGCCAGTATGTCACGGTCAACGGGGATGTGGTCTCCTATCTGAACATCACCTCGGTGCATGCCAACGATGGGGGGCTCTACAAGTGCATTGCCAAGAGCAAGGTGGGCGAGGCGGAGCACTCGGCCAAGCTGAATGTCTACGGCCTGCCCTACATCCGTCAGATGGAGAAGAAGGCGATCGTCGCGGGCGAGACCCTGATGGTCACCTGTCCCGTTGCTGGCTATCCCATCGATTCGATTGTCTGGGAGCGCGGTAAGTAGATGAGGCTTCTCTCTCTCTCTGCCTCGCTGATTTCCACTCATAATTGCATCATTCTAGATAACCGCGCCCTGCCCATCAACCGCAAGCAGAAGGTCTTCCCCAACGGAACGCTGATCATCGAGAATGTGGAACGCAATTCGGACCAGGCCACCTACACGTGCGTGGCCAAGAACCAGGAGGGTTACTCCGCACGCGGCTCCCTAGAGGTCCAAGTCATGGGTAAGTCGAGCTTTCCAGCTGCAGCCCAGAAGATCTCTGGGCGCAGTCACACTCCATGGGCGGGTTCAGGTTTTCAGCGCACATCAACGTTGGTCGCTTGTTTCACTCACGAATCCACTCGAAACTCCACTCAGTCCCACCGCAGATAGTGCCCTTCGACTTCGGGGAGGAGACCATCAACATGAACGACATGGTCTCGGCCACCTGTACGGTCAACAAGGGGGATACGCCCCTAGAGCTGCACTGGACAACGGCCCCGGATCCCACGACCGGTGTGGGTCGGCTCATGTCCAACGATGGCATCCTGATCACCAAGACCACGCAGCGGATCAGCATGCTCAGCATCGAGTCAGTGCATGCCCGGCATCGGGCCAACTATACCTGCGTGGCCCGGAATGCGGCCGGGGTCATTTACCACACGGCAGAGCTGCGTGTCAACGGTGATTAGAGGGAGTCCTTTCTTCGCTCCCACCCACTCTAGAGTCGATTCATTCGTAGTTTGAGTAGTTGTTGCAGCCTTTGTGTTTCCATTTTGTACCCCTCCACCTGTATCCTTGCATCCGATCCATCCAAAGTGCTGCCCCAGATTGTGCCCTTTGACTTTGGCGAGGAGAGTGTCAACGAACTGGACATGGTATCGGCCTCCTGCACGGTCAACAAGGGCGATCTGCCCATCGATGTGGCCTGGACGAAGAATGGCGGTCGCGTTTACACCAACGATGGGATTGTGGTGACCAAGACCAGCACCCGCATGAGTGTCCTGAGCATCGAGTCCGTGAGGGCCAGACACGCGGGGAACTACTCCTGTGTTGCCACCAACAATGCGGGGGATACCCGCCACTGGGCCATCCTGGCTGTCAACGGTTAAGACCTTCTCAATCTCTAAGCGTTGTTGCCTTTTCTTTTGCTTTGGTTTTTTCTGTTGTCACTTCCACCTATCCCCATCCCAGTGCTGCCACAGATTGTGCCCTTTGACTTTGGAGAAGACAGCATCAATGAGCTGGACATGGTCTCCGCCTCCTGCACGGTCAACAAGGGCGACCTGCCCGTGGACATCTACTGGACCAAGAACGGCGGACGCGTCTACACCAATGATGGTCTGATCGTGACCCGCAATAGCCAGCGCCTGAGCGTCCTGAGCATCGAGTCCGTGAGGGCCCGGCATGCGGGGAACTACTCCTGTGTGGCCACCAACAATGCGGGTGCCACAACCCAATCCGCCCTGCTGGCGGTCAACGGTTAATCCTTCTGCTACTACGTCTAGTCGTTCTCTTAAGTTTGCTTTAAATTCTTTTGCACACCTATCCGCCTCAGTCCTGCCCCAAATCATGCCCTTTGACTTTGGCGAGGATGTCATCAACGAGATGGACATGGTCTCCGCCTATTGCACTGTAAACCGGGGCGACCTGCCCCTCGATATAGCGTGGACGAGGAACGGCGGTCGCGTCTACACCAACGATGGTCTGATCGTCACCAGAAATAGTCAACGCATCAGCGTTTTGAGCATCGAATCCGTGAGGGCACGCCATGCGGGGAACTACTCCTGCGTGGCCACCAACAATGCGGGAGAGACCCGACAGTCCTCCATTCTCGCAGTCAAAGGTTAATCCACTGACTCCTTTGAAGGTTACCTCCTTTTGCGTTAGTTTGTGTTCAGTTTTCAATCCCCACCTTCCAATTCAATCCAATCCAATCATGCAGTTCCCCCCTCGATCGCACCCTTTTCGTTTGGCGACGATCCCGTGAACACGGGCGAGAATGCTGGTGTCCAGTGCATGGTGCAGAAGGGCGATGTGCCCATCACCATCAAGTGGACGCTCAACTCGCGTCCCATCATCAACGGCGAGGAGGGCATCACCATACTGAAACTGTCGCCCAAGACGAGCGTCTTGAACATAGCCGCCGTCGAGCAGTTCCATCGCGGACTGTTCAAGTGCATCGCCGAAAATCTAGCAGGATCTAGTTATACCACATCGGAGCTTAAAGTGAACGGTACAAAGAGAACCAGGGCCAACCGCAGCAACGAACCTTTATTTTATCTTTATTTTATTATTTATTTCATTATTTTTGCAAACCTCACCATATACGTAGTGCCACCCCATGTGCTGCCCTTCAGCTTTGGAAGCGAGGTCTTCAACATGGGGGATGTCCTGGGCGTCAATTGTGTCGTCCTCAAGGGTGATTTGCCCTTGCGAATCCATTGGACCCTGAACGGGGAGCCTCTGGAGAGCGAAAAGAACGGTTTCACAGTAATGCAGCTGAACACTCGTACCAGTTATCTGGCAGTGGACGCCCTGGAGGCCAGGCATCGTGGCTCCTACAGCTGCGTGGCCGAGAACCTGGCCGGGCGGGCGATCTTTGCCGCCGAGCTGCAAGTGAATGGTTGGTGAAACCACCCCCAAGGGATCTATTTGTAGTTTACCGCTTTCCCTTTTTCTACTAACACGAACTTGGTTTGGTTGGTGCGTTTTCGAGCTTTGAAAAGTGCTGAAGTGTGTGCTGAAGAGGTCTTTCCCCATCTCAGTTGCACCACAAATCAGTCCCTTCTCCTTTGGCGACGAGCCCCTGAACCGCGGAGAGGTGGCCAGCGTCAATTGTGTTGTGCCCAAAGGCGACCTGCCGCTGGATATCTATTGGACCCTCAACTCCGCCTTGATAGTCAACGGGGAGCTGGGATTCACCATTGTGCGGCTGAACAAGCGGACGAGCTCCCTGAACGTGGACTCCCTGGAGGCCGCCCATCGGGGCAGCTACAAGTGCATTGCCAACAATTCGGCGGGCTATGCAGAGCATGTGTCCGCTCTAGATGTTAACGGTTTGTCTGGAGCCCCAATCCCTGATCCCCTATCTCTATGTACTCTTGGTCTTCTCTTTACTTTGAGTTGCTTAAGTTTTTATTTGTGTTCGTCTTTATTTCCTCAACAAGTTCCCCCACAAATCCAACCCTTCGACTTTGGGGTGGAGCCGGCCAATACTGGAGAGGTGGCTGGTATCTTTTGCATGGTCCCCAAGGGGGATCTGCCCATGGAGATACGCTGGACCCTCAATTCGGCGCCCATTATAACGGGTGAGCACGGTTTCTCCCTGTCGCGCCTGAATCCGCGCACCAGCTCCCTGAGCATCGATGCGCTGGAGGCCCGCCATCGCGGACTGTACAAGTGCATTGCCAGCAACAAGGCGGGCATTGCTGAATACAGCGCTGAATTACACGTCAACGGTCATTAACCATATCATATCAGACTTACTGCATAGTTACTCCTTTATTTAGCCTGGTTTATTATTATTAACCCCCACCCTCCCCCCACACTCCTTCAAGTGCCGCCTCAGGTGCTACCCTTCAGTTTCGGTGAGGCCGCCGCCGATGTCGGAGACATTGCCAGTGCCAATTGTGTGGTGCCCAAGGGCGACCTGCCCCTCGAGATCCGCTGGTCCCTCAACTCGGCTCCCATCGTGAATGGCGAGAATGGTTTCACTCAAGTGCGGCTTAACAAGCGCACAAGTCTACTGAATATTGACTCGCTGAGCGCCTTCCATCGCGGCGTCTACAAGTGCACGGCCACGAATGAGGCTGGGACGAGCGAATACGTAGCTGAATTACAAGTGAATGGTTTGTCCACCTCTCAACACCCGTTTCGGTACAGTATAAGAGCACGCTTTAACCAGATTACAAACACTATGCCTAGAGCTCTCACCGATCTGTTTGTTGTTCTTGTTGTGTCGCTTGTTGTTGTTTAGCATTGGAGCACAGAGCACTTGAGCTGAATTGCGAGTATGATCCTCTTAGAGGGCTTCTGAATACATATGATCATATGAATATGACAAGCTTCCATTAGGTACTTTTTAGGTGATACAATACATGTGACATAAAGTCTACGGAATAGAAGACTAGCACTAAGTGAGGCTTTGAATCTGTCTAAGGTCCTGCTGAATAGCTTTAAAGCCTGCTGAATAACTATTAACCCCGCTGAATAGAGTGCTGCTGTTTACAAGTGAATTTTAAAGCTCAGCTTAGAACAAGAGAATGAGTTTTGAGTGCTCTCGTTTTTGTGTTTAGTGCCCCCCCAAGTCATGCCCTTTGTGTTCGGGGACGAACCATCCAACTACGGCGACAGTACGGCAGTACAGTGCATGGTCTTCAAGGGCGACACACCGTTGGTGCTGCACTGGACGCTGAATGGTCAGCCGATCACCAATAAGAATGTGGGCATACGCATCATCAAAATGTCCCCCAAACTGAGTTCCCTGAGCATCGACTCGATCAATGGCAATCATCGTGGATTGTTCAAGTGCATTGCCACCAATCCGGCTGGCAGTACCGAGCAGAGTGCAGAACTGGTGGTCAATGGTTAATGGATACAGCACTTTTCCACCTAAAAACATTCTTTATTCGTTTTTGTGTCGTATTATGTTACGTTTTCCCATTCCAACCCCCCAACCCAACCCAAACAATCGTATCGTTGAAGTGCCCCCACAAATTAGACCCTTTGACTTTGGCGACGAGGCGTCCAACTCCGGCGAGACGATGGGCATACAGTGTACGGTGATCAAGGGCGATCTGCCCATCAATATAACCTGGGTGCTGAACAACCACACGTTGAAAAGCGGCGACATGGATGTGGTGATCGGACGCATGTCCAGCAAATCGAGCACCCTCAATATCGACTATATAGCGGCCGAGCATCGCGGGCTGTACACGTGCCTGGCCCGCAATCAGGCCGGAGAGAGCAGCTACAGTGCGGAGCTGAAAGTCAACGGTGACTGGCTCCTTAATACATTCTAAGCTAGAGCTAAGGTTTCATGTGTTCTGTTCTGTTTTTATTTCTGTTTTTGTGTCCATGTCCCTTTTCCCCAATGTGCTCCCAGTCCTGCCCAGCATCCATCCGTTTAGCTTCGATGCCGAGGCCAATGAGGGCGACAGCGTTCAGTTGACCTGCCATGTGGCCAAGGGGGATCTGCCCCTGAAGATACGCTGGACCCACAATGGTCTGCCCCTCTTCTCGCATCTGGGCGTGTTGGCCAGCAAAATGGGAGAGCGCATTAGCTTGCTGACAGTGGAGTCGGTCAAGGCTGGCAACTCGGGCAACTACAGCTGTGTGGCCAGCAACAGTGCGGGCCATGTCAGCTACTCCACCGAGCTGCTAGTGAATGGTTTGATTATCCATAAATATTCATAGATGTATCTTAGTATTTTCACGTTCATTTTGTTGAAATATGTTGAAACCCAACACCAACCCACACCCAAACTCTCCTTAGTTTTGCCCCAAATCGTGCCGTTCGCCTTTGAGGATGTTATCAACACGGGCGACTCCATCGATTTGTTCTGCCAAATCCAGAAGGGTGATCGCCCCATCAAGGTGAGCTGGAGCTTCGAGCGCAGCCCCAGTGACACCGGCTACGACCAGCTCCAGCCGCAGATGCGCACCAATCGCATCAGCAGTAAGACGAGCATGCTCTCGATACCCAGCGCCAGTCCCGCCCACACGGGCAGGTACACCTGCATCGCTAGCAATACGGCTGGCACCACCTCCTACGGCGTCGATCTCACAGTGAATGGTACTTGAACGAATACGAATACGAATATCTAGGACTAGCTCTAAGGGCTTATGGTTACGGCGGTGGAATGAGAGCTAACCCTGAATTGAAAGTACGAGTATGCGTTGCTACTAATCTACCTAAATACACCCCCCTCTATCTTTTCCTAACTCATCTATCTAACTGGACTGTACTCATACACACCTACGTCTTGTTTTTGCCCCCAAAGTTGCCCCTAAGATAGCGCCCTTTGACTTTGGCGAGGAACCCCTCAACTACGGCGAACCCGCTTCCGTGCAGTGCACCATCCTGGGCGGCGACTTGCCCATCAACGTGACTTGGCTCCTCAACAATGCCACCATCGACAGCTACCATGATATATCCTTCTCGCGCATAGGCAAGCGGATTAATGTTCTGTCCATTGAGTCCGTGTCGGGCCATCACGCCGGCTTCTATTCGTGTCATGCCCAGAACAAGGCGGGCCTCACGGCCCATTCGGCCCGACTGATTGTGAATGGTTAGAGGGAGTCTGCTTAGATCTAAGATTAGTTCATAAAAGTTATGATTTGTTTTTACTAATTTGAAAACCCCTCAACCCTAATCTTTAATGTCCCAGCACTGCCAAAGATAAACCCCTTCTCCTTTGGTGATGAATCCATGAGCTATGGGGAGTTTGTGAATGTGCAATGCACCATCTCGGGTGGTGACCTGCCGGTGAATATTACCTGGACCCTGAACGGACAGCCCTTTGAGGATTACCTCGAAATCCTGACCACAAAGCGTGGCAAGCGCATCAACGAGCTGACCATCGAGGCGGTGTCGGCCAAGCATGCGGGAAACTATTCCTGCATTGCCGAGAACCGAGCCGGTCGTGCTAACCACACGGCCGAGCTGAAAGTGAATGGTTAATATGCAACAAATTATGTAGTCTGTGTTTTCATTATGGATTTTCTTTTTTCGTTTACCCCCCATTCCCATGTATTCCCTATCCTTCCCCCAAGTGGCTCCCAAAATTGCTCAATTCAATTTCGGGGATGAACCCTCGAACTTTGGGGAGTCGGCCAGTGTTCAGTGTCTGGTCACCTCGGGGGACTTTCCCGTCAGCTTTGCCTGGTACTTCAACGGACGCGAGATCCATGAGAATGTCTACGACGTGTCCATGGTGAAGCTGGGCAAGAAGATCAGCGCCCTCTCCATTGACTTTGTCCGCGACCAGCATGCGGGCAACTACACCTGCGTGGCCGTCAATCGGGCGACATCGGCCAACTATACCGCCGAGCTGGTGGTGAATGGTACTACCGCCATGCCCGATCATTATCCTTCGTAGCATGCCGAATGGAATGAGAGTTATATTATTTTATATGTTTCATTATTTCCCCCACCCCACACGTTTTGTTTCTCCACCCCGTCCCCCCAAGATAGCCCCTTTTGACTTTGCGGATCATGCCCGGCGTCTCTATTGTAAAGCATGACCATCGACTCGGTGCATGACGGACATGCTGGCAACTACACCTGCAAGGCCCGCAACGATGCCAATTCTGCGGAATACACCGCAGAGCTGGTCGTCAACGGTACTGAGTGGGATGGCATCAGCTATACATACGTGATATACAATAGTTTTATTCCCTATGATTTCCAACCCGCATTACATCCCACACAGCACCGCCCAAAATAGCGCCCTTCGACTTTGGCCAGTCGCCGTCCAACTTCGAGGACTCTGTCTCTGTCAACTGTTTAATTACTTCGGGCGACCTGCCCATCGACATCGAGTGGCTGCTCGGAGGAGAGCCCATCAACTTCTCCACCGGCATCGCAGTCCTGCGCGGGGGCAAGAGGACGAGTCTCCTCACCATCGACTCCGTCCACGCGGGCCATGCGGGGAACTACACCTGCAAGGCGAAGAACAAGGCGGCCAGCAGCGAATACTCGGCTGCCTTGACTGTCAACGGTTCTCTCTATATCTCTTTCTGTTCTGCTATCCTTAAGTGTTATCGTTCGTTTATTGACTATCATTTACATCCTTGTGCCCCTAAGCTCCACCCAAAATCACATCCTTCAGCTTTGGCGAAGAGCCCGCCAATGTGGAGGACTCCGTTTCAGTGACTTGTCTCATTTCCACCGGGGACCTGCCCATCGACATCGAGTGGCTGTTCAATGACTTCGGCATTAGCTCCTACTCGGGGATTTCGGTAGTGAAGGGGGGCAAGCGAAACAGTGTCCTGAGTATTGACAGCGTCCAGGCCCGTCACGCGGGGATGTACAGCTGCAGGGCCAAGAATCACGCGGCTGCTGTGAACTATACAACTGAATTAATTGTTAATGGTACTTCTGTTTAAGGTTAAAGATTGATCGTAGGCTTAAGATGTTTAGTTTTCTTTTGGTATTCTTTGATTTATATTTTCCCTCCACTTAAAGTCCCCCCAAGGATCACACCCTTCACCTTTGGAGAGGAACCCACGAATGTGGAGGATTCTGTTTCTGTGACTTGTCTGATCTCCAGCGGAGATCTACCCATCGATATTGAGTGGATGTTCAATGACTTTGGCATCAGTTCCTACTCCGGGATAACTGTAGTCAAGGGCGGAAAACGCAGCAGTGTTCTGGGAGTAGATAATGTCCAGGCCCGTCATGCGGGGAAATATAGTTGTCGGGCGAAGAATCATGCATCTGCCGTGAATTACACCACCGAATTAATTGTTAATGGTATTTGCCACCAAACAGCTTATATTTTCTATGTTTAAGTGTTTTTAATTATGAGTTTTTGTCCTTGTTTAAATATTTCCACCCTTTCAAAGTCCCCCCAAAGATCACACCCTTCACCTTTGGGGAGGAACCCACAAATGTGGAGGATTCCGTTTCTGTGACCTGCCTGATCTCCAGCGGAGACCTACCCATCGATATTGAGTGGATGTTCAATGACTACGGAATTAGCTCCTACTCTGGCATTACTGTCCTAAGAGGTGGCAAGAGAACCAGCATGCTGACCATAGACAATGTCCATGCCAGCCATGCGGGAAAGTATAGCTGTCGAGCAAAGAATTATGCATCTACCGTCAATCACACAACAGAACTAGTTGTCAATGGTATTGCTGTCACAAGGAGCTGTCTCTTCATAGGCTTAAGAAGTTTGATTATCATTTCCATTCCTGATTTATAATTTGCTTCACTCCAAAGTCCCTCCAAAGATCACACCCTTCACCTTCGGCGAAGAACCCACAAATGTGGAGGATTCCGTTTCTGTGACCTGCCTGATCTCCAGCGGAGACCTACCCATCGATATTGAGTGGATGTTCAATGACTACGGAATTAGCTCCTACTCTGGCATTACTGTCCTAAGAGGTGGCAAGAGAACCAGCATGCTGACCATAGACAATGTCCATGCCAGCCATGCGGGAAAGTATAGCTGTCGAGCAAAGAATTATGCATCTACCGTCAATCACACAACAGAACTAGTTGTCAATGGTATTGCTGTCACAAGGAGCTGTCTCTTCATAGGCTTAAGAAGTTTGATTATCATTTCCATTCCTGATTTATAATTTGCTTCACTCCAAAGTCCCTCCAAAGATCACACCCTTCACCTTCGGCGAAGAACCCACAAATGTGGAGGATTCCGTTTCTGTGACCTGCCTGATCTCCAGCGGAGACCTACCCATCGATATTGAGTGGCTGTTCAATGACTACGGAATTAGCTCCTACTCTGGCATTACTGTCCTAAGAGGTGGCAAGAGAACCAGCATGCTGACCATAGACAATGTCCATGCCAGCCATGCGGGAAAGTATAGCTGTCGAGCAAAGAATTATGCATCTACCGTCAATCACACAACAGAACTAGTTGTCAATGGTATTGCTGTCACAAGGAGCTGTCTCTTCATAGGCTTAAGAAGTTTGATTATCATTTCCATTCCTGATTTATAATTTGCTTCACTCCAAAGTCCCTCCAAAGATCACACCCTTCACCTTCGGCGAAGAACCCACAAATGTGGAGGATTCCGTTTCTGTGACCTGCCTGATCTCCAGCGGAGACCTACCCATCGATATTGAGTGGCTGTTCAATGACTTTGGGATCAGTTCCTTCTCCGGCATGACTGTGTACAGAGGCGGCAAGCGGACAAGCATGTTGACTATAGACAGTGTCCAGGCCCGTCACGCGGGAAAGTACAGTTGTCGGGCGAAGAACCATGCTGCTGCCGTGAACTTTTCAACTGAGTTTATTGTGAATGGTACACGGCCTGTAGATTAGCTTTAAATAGAGTAGAGTTCTCGTATTTTATGTTTCTGTTGATTTCCCTTTGATAACACTCTCCAATCCCTGCACCACATATGTACGCACCCTTTCCCATTAGCCCCACCGAAGCTGGCGCCATTCGACTTTGGGGAGTCCCCAGCAAACTTTGAGGATTCTGTTTCCGTCAGCTGTCTTGTGTCTTCCGGAGACCTGCCCATCGACATCGAGTGGCTGTTCAACGGACAGTCGATTAACTACGCCTCCGGCATTGCGGTATTGCGTGGGGGCAAACGGACAAGTGTCCTGACCATCGACTCGGTCCATGCGGGCCATGCGGGGAACTACAGCTGCAAGGCCAAGAACAAGGCCGCCAGCAGCGAATACTCGGCCGCCCTGATCGTGAATGGTTAACAGATAGTCATCGAATATTACGCACTGAATTATGATTTCGTGGCACAAAAAGTTAAGTTGAGTAATCTATTCCCACCCACTTCATCCTCTCAAGTTCCCCCAAAAATTACCCCCTTCGACTTTGGCGATGTTCCGGCGAATGTCGAGGACTCTGTTTCGGTCATGTGCCTCATATCCAACGGGGACCTGCCCATCGACATCGAGTGGCTGTTCAATGATTACGGCATCAGCTCCTACTCAGGCATTTCCGTGGTCAAAGGTGGCAAGCGGAACAGTATGCTGAATATAGATAGTGTCCAGGCCCGACACGCGGGGATGTACAGCTGTAGGGCCAAGAATCACGCGGCTGCAGTGAACTATACAACTGAATTGATTGTTAATGGTATTCTATTCGCTTTTGACTGATCAATGATCCCTCGTAGCCTTAAGCCTTTAGACGTTTGGTTATCATTTGTATTTTTGATTTCGAATTCCCTTCACTCCAAAGTCCCTCCGAAAATCACACCATTCACCTTTGGTGAGGATCCCACGAATGTGGAGGACTCTGTTTCGGTCACTTGCCTAATCTCCAGCGGGGACCTGCCCATCGACATCGAGTGGTTCTTCAATGAGTACGGGATTAGCTCCTACTCGGGCATCAATGTGGTCAAAGGCGGCAAGCGCAACAGTATGCTGAGCATTGACAGTGTCCAGGCCCGGCACGCGGGCAAGTACAGCTGCAGGGCCAAGAACCACGCGGCTGCCGTCAACTACACCACAGAACTCATCGTGAATGGTACTTTTGGGGAGACCTATTCCGTAATATCCCTCTGTACTATATGTGTATACATCTTCAGTTCGTTTTGTACAGTTTTTAGTTGAGTTTTTAGTCCTACGTTCTTCAATCCTGTTTCAAGTTGCCCCCAAGATAGCCCATTTTGACTTTGGCGAGGTGGCGGCCAATTTCGAGGACTCGGTTTCGGTCAACTGTTTGGTCAGCTCCGGCGACCTGCCGCTCGACATTGAGTGGCTGTTCAACGATTATCCTATAAACCACTACTCGGGCATATCCACGTCCAAGATGGGCAAGCGCCTCAGTGTCCTGATGATCGATGCCGTGAATGCCCGTCATGTAGGCAACTACACCTGCAAGGCCCGCAATCTGTGGGCCTCGGCCGTCTACACGGCTCAGTTGATAGTGAATGGTATAGCGGAGATTATAGCACTTGAGTGTATTAATCCTTTTTTGTTGGTACTTCTGTATGTGGCCCACATCCTTCCCCTATCAGCCCTCTACACACAACCACACACACACACACAAGATGCATGTTCTTCCCGCTTTCGCTTTGTGTCTTGGCTTTTGATCAATGTTCAGTTCAGGGTTTATACAAAAATCAATAATCAATTTGTGAATAAGCCTTGTAGAATTAAGAACACTTTTTGGGGTTCCCCTCCGATTTCCTTCCCTCTATCCGTACTTTAATTTATGTTTTAATCCCTGAAGTACCGCCCCACATCACGCCCTTTGAGTTCGGGGATGAGCCAGCTAACTTCGGCGACTCGGTGACCGTTCAGTGCACCATTTCCAAGGGCGATCTGCCCGTGGACATCAGTTGGCTGTTCAATGACTATGCCATCAATGACTACCATGGCGTGACCACATCGAAAATTGGGAAGAAGGTTAATGTCCTCACCATTGACTCGGTGAATGGCAATAATGCGGGAAACTATACGTGCCGGGCGCGGAACAAGGCCCAGACGGTGGAGTACACGGCGGCGCTGGTGGTCAATGGTGGGCCACAGCTCCATAAAATCAGCTTTAAAGTAGATAGATCGTTGTTTTCAGTTGATTGATTCAGTTACTCTTCTGTTTATCCATCAAAGTCTTGCCCCAAATCACGCCCTTTGCCACTGGTTCACAGCCCACCCATCTGGGCCAATACATTACCTATCAGTGTACCCTCACGGAGGGCGACCTGCCGCTGAATATACGCTGGACGTTTAACAATCAGCCGCTCTTCAACGACGACGACCAGGACATCCTGATTGCCAAAATGGGGCGGCGCAGCAGCGTCCTCACCATAGAGAGTGTGGCCGCACGGCATGCGGGCAACTACAGCTGCCACGGCGAGAATCCCGCCGGCAGGGCCACCTATAGCACGCAGCTGAGAGTGATAGGTGGAGCGAACGCTTAGCAATGACTCCAGAGCACCCTGTAGCGCTTTTCATAACGATTATTATAATTTGTGCACCTTATTTATTTTATTCGTATTTTCCCAACCATCAACCACCATCAACGCCACAACACGACAACCACTATGCAGTTCTGCCGCGCATAATACCGTTCGCCTTCGAAGAGGGCCCCGCCCAGGTGGGGCAGTACCTGACGCTGCACTGCTCCGTGCCCGGCGGGGACCTGCCCATGCAAATTGATTGGACGCTGGATGGCCAGGCCATGCCCGAGGACCTGGGCATCAGTAGAGCTCGTG
Source organism: Drosophila algonquin (assembly GCA_035041765.1). Taxonomy (NCBI): domain Eukaryota; kingdom Metazoa; phylum Arthropoda; class Insecta; order Diptera; family Drosophilidae; genus Drosophila; species Drosophila algonquin. The sequence continues at coordinate 80,570 of JAWNKY010002597.1, forward strand.
TGGGCCGTCGGGGCAGCGTCCTCACCATCGAAGCCGTCGAGGCCTCGCATGCAGGCAACTTCACCTGCCACGCCCGCAATTCGGCTGGCCACCAGCAGTACACAGCGCCACTGAATGTCTATGGTTAGCCTGAATGGAATCTATGGAATCCCTCTCCTGGGTCGCTTGAGTAGTTCGTTGTGGCTGCCTCTACTAACCAGAAGCAACCGTCTGATGCATCATCCTCTATCTCTTTCTCTGTTGCAGTCTTCCTGCCTCTGTCTCACATCTGTCACTCTTCTGTAGAATGTTAGGCTAGACATACTCACACACACAATACTCGTTACTTGCATGACTGAGATCTAAGAAAGCACTGGTCCTGATCTGAACTGATAGCGAAACACCCCGCAGATTACTCAAATTGTCGATATGTTTTCTTATAGATAGGTTCATTGAGGCTCTTCACTGTTTACCCCTTTAATCTTTAGGGCCCCACTTAACTAAAGCCAACTCAATTTATATTTTATGTTTAATTATTTTTCATCATTTTTATTTGGACAACCATCAAGTGCTGCCCAAGTTGGCTCCCCTGCCCGTCAATTCCCCCCTCTATGTGGGCGACTACTACCAACTGTCCTGTGCGGTGGTGCACGGGGATGCGCCCTTCAACATCACCTGGGACTACAATGGCCAGCCGGCCGGAGATCTGCCCGGGGTCAGCATCATGATGCACAGCCGGCGCAGCAGCTCGCTGAACATCGAGAGCGTCCAGGGCAGCCATGCGGGTGTCTACACCTGCCGGGGCGCTAATCGGGCGGGCGAGACGACAGCCGAGAGCCATCTCAGTGTCAAGGGTTTGTTCCACGTGTACACCTGGTAGCGGTAGACTCCTAGAATAGGTCCAAATCGCACCTGTAAATCTCTTTCTCCGTCTCTGTGTCTGTCTCTGCCTTTGTCTGGTGTTGGTATTGCATTAGCACGTACTTGTATTATATATAACACGCGATTGGGTTTATATTGCTGCCTCCCCCCGATTACCACCGATTACCGATTATCGATTTCCCCCGCTACTCACCCATTGCACGGCTTTCGTTTCACCCGCTCAGAGCTGCCCCAAATCGAGCAATTTCATTTCAATGCTAACGGGGTCAACGGCGGCCAGGCGGTGCGTGTCATGTGCATGGTCACCTCCGGCGATCTACCCATCGACATATACTGGCTGAAGGACGGCCAGCCGCTGCTCCGCTCCATCTACCACAAGATCGACGAGTACACCCTGATACTGTCGCTGCGCCAGACCACCATCAGCGACTCCGGCAACTATACGTGTGTGGCCAGCAATGCGGCAGGCATGGCCAGTCGCTCATCCAGCCTGAAAGTGAAGGGTACTACGACCATACCGATGTACATATCCACGAACTGTAATAGATGGTTCAGATGGTTGTAAATTGTGTTTTGCTTTTTCATTTGTATAAAGTTTTTTTACATCCAGTTCCAAAAGTATCGACTAAAGCCTCGACAGCACTTTTAATGAGTTAAAATATAGATAATAGATCAGTGGATATAGATACATATGTAGGGACGGGGTTTACTACCAAATTTGATCCCAAAAGCCTTAAGATTCTTAAGTTCAACACCTCCCTAGCGATAGGATTGTGGTAAAATAACTCTCAGTAGATGATTCAAATGCAGAATCCATCCATAATACGTTTCCGACTTAATCTCCCATCAAAGAACCGCCCGTGCTCGCTCCTCTCCTGCTCTCCACCACCGTTTGCGATGTGGGCGACTATGTGCAGCTGACGTGCATCGCCAGCCGCGGTGCCACGCCCATACTGTTCGAGTGGTGGCTCAACGGCCTACAGGTGCACGATCACGACGGTCGCGACGACGTCACAGCGGTGCAACACGCGACGGTGGGCGAGCACACGAGCCTGCTGCTGATCCACAGGGTGCAGGCGAGCCATGGGGGCAACTACAGATGCAGGGCCAGCAATCAGGTGGGCGTGGCCGAGCGCCAGACCAGGCTAACTGTAAATGGTAAATTGAATGGGTAATCACCACCGTTTTTTCTCTCTCTTTTTTGTCTGTTCTCTCAGCGGCTCTAATCAAGTATATCCTTGACTAATTTTTTAACTCGATTTCGCTCTCTAGGCCAAAGACTGTAGAACAGTTCGATTGGGGTCTAAACACATACGAGTAGCTACTCGTTCCTGATGTTTGAACTATAATTATGATCCACACTGTATATATGCAATGTATGGAACACGCTTTATACTCGATTCTGATCTCTAGATCTCATTCTTCGATACGTACTTATACTTGTACATATACTTGTATGGCTAAATCAGCTCAGATCTGACTGCACCACACATACCACAGCACACCCACTCCACCCCAGACACACACACTAGTAAACGCACACACACACAGAATACAGAGCACTCTACTAGCACTCTTCAGGAAATCCACTATCCATGAAGAGAACTCACAGCCTGAAAATTTTGCTTTAGATTTTTTTACACATAAATATTTATGAGGATATGCTCCAACACCGAATAAACCAAACCGAAACCAACCAACCAACAGCAACAACAGCAAGATCTATACCATATTAATCGCTTCTCAATGTCTATCTAACGAAAACTGTACTTAATCGTAACCTAAGAGGCACTCAGCCTGCCGCCATTGAGGCTGAGGAGTCCTGTGCGCTTCCATAAACGTAACATTTCCGTCCCCGGTCAGTCCACTCCAGACCCGAGAAAGAACCCACGAATCCCCTCATCCCCCGTCCTCCCCCACCTATCCCTCATTAATTAACTTTCATTTTATTGATAATCGTTTACCTACTCACTAAGACACAAAACGAAGTGTGTTCGCAAGGAAAACATATGATAAACATATGAGAGAAATCGTTGTCCAGAACAACCCCGAACAGCACTTCGTTTTGCACTTGAATTGCATGAACTTTAGACTTTAGTTTGTTCTAACTTTCAGTTTTATTAAAGCCCAACTTTTTGTTGTCCTGTTAACATTTTGTTTATTTCATTATGCTAATAATGTATTTGATTGTAGTTAGACTCCTTTATTTCAACCTAAAGATAAGAACAAGTGTGGAAATATGTTTGGATACAAAAAAAAAACCTTTAACGGAGCTAGCCAAGAATATTTCCGCACGGTGAAAGCAAATTAAAATGATGTTCATTATATCCTAAGATGCCTCATCTTGGAAGATCGATTTTAAATTTCCAAAAGTACATTTTACTTTGCTTGAGCCAAAAGTCCGTCCAGTCAATCCGTTTGAATCCAGAAGGATATAAACCCACCGCATGCTTTTTGCTATATTATTCAGAGAAACCGCAACAGCCTTAATAACATATTGTCTTTCCAAACACAACACATCCTCGACCTCGACCCCAACCATGTACAGTGCCACCAAGATGGATTCTTGAGCCCACCGACAAGGCATTCGCCCAGGGATCTGATGCCAAGGTTGAATGCAAAGCCGATGGATTCCCCAAGCCCCAAGTGACCTGGAAAAAAGCAGTTGGTACGTATAAAATCAGCTAAACCCTTGCAAGAAGTTCTCTGATTAGGAGGAATCTTTGTCTTAGGCGACACACCCGGAGAGTACAAGGATCTGAAGAAGAGCGACAACATTCGTGTAGAGGAGGGAACCCTGCACGTGGACAACATCCAGAAGACCAACGAAGGCTACTACCTGTGTGAGGCCATCAACGGCATCGGCTCGGGTCTTTCCGCCGTGATCATGATCAGCGTCCAGGCCCCACCAGAGTTCACCGAGAAGCTGCGAAACCAGACCGCCCGACGAGGCGAACCCGCCGTGCTGCAGTGCGAGGCCAAGGGCGAGAAGCCGATCGGCATTTTGTGGAACATGAACAACATGCGCCTAGACCCCAAGAACGACAACCGCTATACGATCCGTGAGGAGATCCTCTCCACCGGCGTCATGTCCAGCCTCTCTATCAAGCGTACCGAACGCTCCGACTCTGCTCTGTTCACCTGTGTGGCCACCAATGCCTTTGGATCCGACGATGCCAGCATCAACATGATTGTCCAAGAGGTGCCCGAGATGCCCTACGCTCTGAAGGTCCTCGACAAGTCCGGCAGATCCGTGCAGCTCAGCTGGGCCCAGCCCTACGACGGAAACTCTCCCCTCAACCGGTACATCATCGAGTTCAAGCGCTCCCGCGCCTCCTGGAGTGAGATCGATCGCGTCATGGTCCCAGGCCACACCACCGAAGCCCAGGTTCAGAAACTCAGCCCCGCTACCACGTACAACATCCGGATTGTGGCCGAGAACGTGATTGGCACCTCGCAATCTTCGGAGGCCGTCACCATCATCACCGCGGAGGAAGCGCCGTCTGGCAAGCCGCAAAACATCAAGGTGGAGCCCGTGAACCAGACCACCATGCGCGTCACCTGGAAGCCTCCACCACGCACCGAATGGAACGGCGAGATCCTAGGCTACTATGTCGGCTACAAGCTATCCAACACCAATTCTTCCTATGTCTTCGAGACCATTAACTTCATTACCGAGGAGGGCAAGGAGCACAACCTGGAGCTGCAGAACCTGCGCGTCTACACCCAGTACTCGGTGGTCATCCAGGCATTCAACAAGATCGGAGCAGGACCTTTGAGCGAAGAGGAGAAGCAATTCACGGCCGAAGGCACACCGAGCCAGCCGCCCAGCGACACTTCCTGCACCACCCTCACCTCCCAGACCATTCGCGTTAGCTGGGTCAGTCCCCCACTAGAGTCGGCCAATGGCGTGATCAAGACCTACAAGGTTGTGTATGCCCCGAGCGATGAGTGGTATGGTAAGTGGGCATTTGATCTCCACAAGAATTTTCCTCCGATTAAACCTACTTCGTTTCCAACAGACGAGACCAAGCGACACTACAAGAAGACCGCCTCCTCCGACACCGTTCTGCATGGCCTGAAGAAGTACACCAATTACACGATGCAGGTGCTGGCCACCACAGCCGGAGGCGATGGCGTTCGCAGCGCTCCCATTCACTGCCAGACCGAACCCGATGGTGAGTACCCGTCCATACTCAAGAGGATACCTCTTTTCTAATTCCTTTCCGTTCCGGTTACAGTTCCCGAAGCACCCACCGATGTGAAGGCTCTGGTGATGGGCAATGCTGCCATCCTCGTCTCGTGGCGTCAACCGGCACAGCCCAACGGCATCATCACCCAGTACACCGTCTACTCGAAGGCCGAGGGCGCCGAGACTGAGACAAAGACCCAGAAGGTGCCCCACTACCAAATGAGCTTCGAAGCCAGCGAACTGGAGAAGAACAAACCGTACGAGTTCTGGGTCACGGCTAGCACCACCATCGGCGAGGGCCAGCAGTCCAAGAGCATTGTGGCCATGCCCAGCGACCAGGTGCCCGCAAAGATAGCCTCCTTCGACGACACGTTCACTGCCACCTTCAAGGAGGATGCCAAAATGCCCTGCCTGGCCGTCGGAGCACCCCAGCCCGAGATAACCTGGAAGATCAAGGGCGTCGACTTCAGTGCCAACGATCGCATGCGCCTGCTGCCCGACGGCTCCCTGCTGATTAAGTCCGTGAACCGTCAGGATGCCGGAGACTATTCCTGCCATGCCGAGAACTCCATTGCCAAGGACTCCATCACACACAAGCTGATTGTTCTGGCACCGCCCCAGTCGCCCCATGTCACCCTCTCAGCCACCACCACCGATGCCCTGACCGTCAAGCTGAAGCCCCATGAGGGAGACACCGCTCCCTTGCATGGCTACACCCTGCACTACAAGCCAGGTGGGTATCCTTAAGCAAAGGAAAACTTCTCCCATCCAATAATGTTAATAATGAAAATCTGGGAAATCCGTTTCAGAATTCGGCGAATGGGAAACTGCTGAGGTGTCTGTGGACTCGCAGAAGCACAACATTGAGAGTCTCCTCTGCGGATCCCGGTACCAGGTGTATGCGACAGGATTCAACAAGTGAGTAGCATCCACATCCATCCACTTCACTGCCAATCTAATGATCTCCTCCTGTGATTAGCATTGGTGCCGGCGAGGCTTCCGATATTCTGAACACCCGCACCAAGGGCCAGAAGCCCAAGCTGCCAGAAAAGCCACGCTTCATTGAGGTCTCATCCAACTCGGTTTCGCTGCACTTCAAGGCCTGGAAAGATGGCGGCTGCCCCATGTCCCACTTTGTGGTTGAGAGCAAGAAACGGTAAGAGTATCATCATCATCGAGTTCTCCCAAAAACGCTTGCTAATCTCCCTGCCTGAACATCCACAGCGATCAAATCGAATGGAACCAGATCTCGAACAACGTGAAGCCCGACAACAATTACGTGGTGCTCGACCTGGAGCCCGCCACCTGGTACAATCTCCGCATCACTGCCCACAACTCTGCTGGATTCACCGTCGCCGAATACGACTTTGCCACTCTGACCGTGACCGGAGGTATTTATGATCTGTTATCCGATTCGAATCCCACTTCCAAAACGATTCCCGCATTGCTTTTGTACATAGAGTACTCTACGTAGACAGTGTGGGGCAGCCTGAGCCCAAAGAATGCCACTGCATGGGGCAGCCCCAAGCCGCAGTTCCCAGTTCCAGAGCCTTGGCGAGGGGCTGGCTGGTGGAGAGGCATCTGGATCGGGTCCCCACCAGCACTGTCCATATACAAATAACAAGATGACAAGCACCCAGCTATCAAATGTTGTACACACACATAAACATTCTATATATTTCCTGAGTTGATTTTGCCTTTTAAAAAAGAAATATGAGCAAATTTTTTCATTTATGTTTTCAATGTGAACAAATTGCACAGTAAATGAATTCTGATTTTTGTTTAGATTTTTAGTTTTTACTGTTTTCTGTTTGTAAGCACCAAGCTTGTGAAACTAGATCCATTTTTCGTTATATTTTGTAATGTTTATTATTTCATTGTTAAATGCCAGAACAGAACGGAACTTTGAACGCAGCGCCACCCGAATAATTAGTGTAAAAAACTAATCATTTTCCTTACGTAAATGCAATTTGTTTCTTTCCGTTCTTATCCATAGTGTAGTCCCAGTCAATAAGCGAAGAGATGCACACATACATATTTATGTGTACATTACTGAAAAGTTAACAACTCACAATCCAACAATTTTTTCATTTGTTTTTATTTCACAATAGATCCATTTGTAGTTCTAGCGATCACAGTATGAATATATGGTTTTTATTTTAATTTATTTAATCCTTTTTTCCGCATTTCTGTGCCCAGTTTGTGAAAGAGATTTTGTACAAATACTAAACACACTTCAGAACAGGAACTAGCCTGCGATATGTGCAATAAGTACTATCGTATTTATGTACAATAAATGTTGTCGTACCCCGCGATCCATCCCCCAGTTCTAAGATTGTACAAACCCCAATCTTTGTATATTCCCAGCTAAAAAAATAACATACAAATCTTCTTTAAGCTCCATTATATAGCAGTGTGCTCAAGTCGGAGAATTCTCGATCTCGAGAATATTCGATCTTCAAGAATATTTCTTTTCCTTGAAATTCTCCCACCTCATCACAGCGATTAGACATCTCTAATTCCCATCCACAACTGGTCACAGATTCCACTCGTTCACCCACTAACAGATTAAGCCATCATTTTAGCATTCTAATTTCGATACTCATTTGATTTTAAAATTAGCAAAATGCTCATTTAAAAAACCAAAAAAAATATATATATAAACACAGCAAAAGATGAACCAAACTGGGATCCGAGCAGAGCCACTACCAGCACACAAATTAAAAATAGTAATACACAACAACCAAAGATTTTGCATCCAACATATCAGAGTCCTGTGTCTAATTCATTCAGAATCGATCCGACAAGAGAGCCGAGCCCAAGCCCGAGAGCTGATTTCCTTATATACCTATAGCAAAGACAATATAAAACCTCTGGACTTCGTGCGAGCGTATTTTGTCTCTTACGAAAAAAACGTCGCTGCATACAGCACAGAATTGTATGGGTGTTACTCATCTTAGTGTTTATATTGTCCTTGCCTATAGTATACATTCAATTCATTACAGTTACAGTTACATCTGAATACATTTTGTTTTGGGTTTTTGTGATTCATTGCATTAAGATTCCTTACGATTCATTTCAGTTATGTCAAGTTATAGTTGAGTTGTTCCGCCTAAGTTAGTTGGTTTATTTCAAGAACAGAACTCTTGTCTGTATTCTTGGAATGTTCTTGTTCCATGCGTTTAGCATCCAGTTGGCATTTTTACATACATACATACTCGTATTCGTGCGTACATCATTAATTACAATTATCTTTAAGCGGTCTAAAAAAACAAATTGCATTTAATCGTATTTAAAATAAAGTGTTTTTTATACAATTTATCGTTACATCGTTACAATTACAACTTAAACCTAAATATTCAATAAATAGTTCAATTAAACTAGTTTTCAGATCAATTTACTCAAGTTCTGCGCATTGTAAAATAACCAAAAATCAAACAAAAACAAATTTGTAATTACTTTAATCACTTTTCTCTCTATCTGTCTCTCACTCTCTCTCTGTGTCCTTGTATCGATATCGACTTGCTATCGATTCTTTCATCAGCGATAACTGTCTGTATTTGTATATGTATACGTATGTGTCTCTGGGTACAAAAGTCAATGTGCCACAAGATGAAGAAGAGGAAGGCGAAGGCCCGCAGAAGATTGGCAAACTCGTCTGAGTCTCTCTCTCTCTCTCTGTCTCTCTATGGTCTCTCTGTCTCTCTCCTTTTGTGTGTAATCGTATATCCAAACACCCACCCACCAGCCGACCCACTGTCCACTCAAACACTCTTTGGTTGTTGTTGTTGTTATTGTTATTGTTGTTGCAGGCACTATCGCACCCTCGCGCGATTTACCCGAATTAAGCGCCGAGGACACGATCCGCATTATCCTCTCGAACCTCAATTTAGTTGTGCCCGTCGTGGCGGCTCTGCTCGTCATAATAATCGCGATAATTGTTATTTGTATACTGCGTAGCAAGGGCAATCACCACAAAGGTATCTATAAGTATATCCAACTAATTACGAATTTTGTTTTCTCTTTTCGGTTTCTCTTTCTCTATCTCTCTGAAACACACACACACGCACACACACACACACGATCAAAAACACTTGCGCTTTTGCCTTGAAATATTTGCATGAAATGTTGTCGTTGTTGTCTGCATGACATATGACATCTCGACTGGTTTGTATTGGTCAATTGGTCAATTGGTCAATTGGACACACAAAAGGCACCATTGCCCCCCTGGACGATGGCCTGGGCCATGGCAATGTCCACACCCGCATCCGCCTGCCCGCCTGGATGCCCGAGTGGTTGGACCTCAATTTCATGGTGCCGCTGATAGCCACCGTCGTGGTGGTTGCGGTCGGCATCTGTGTGGTGTGCGTGGCCCTGTCCCGAAGACGCGCCGACGACTTGCGCGGCGGCCAGAAGGATGTCTATTGTAGGTTCTCCTCCTAGATCTGGGGTGATCTCGGGGTGTTTCAGAGACCCCATGTGTTGTTATCCATTGTTTAACTAATCTATCGACTTGCATTTTATTTTGAGTTTAGCTCGATATTTTATTTCTGTTTTATTGTGTGTTGGCTAAATGTTGGGCCATCAGCATTTTTGTTTTTATTTGGCCAATTTAGCCAAGACGATGGCCGTCACTCAATCATGGTAAACCTTTGAACTGCATACATACGTAATTTATGGAATGCCTGTGTCGGCTTTTACACTTTTTGCATGATATGATATGATATGATATAATATGATATGATCCACTACACACTTACATATGTAGAGACATTCATACAAGCTACACTCACAGAAATAAACCAAAAGTTTGCACTACAAAAATATACCAACAGAATATACTAAATACTGAAGATATACCCAGATATATACCATATAAATACTTGTAATATATATTCAATTTGTTTCAATGTCTGTGCCATTATTATTATTAATTTTCCATCGCCATTGAAGCCAATCGGAAAATTAACATTCAAACATTGTTTGCGATGATTCAAAATGTACAGATTTACTGGTAAAGGGCCAACAGCAACTGAATGCAGAATACAGACACAGGCGCAGGCCTGCTGTTGGTTCTTTCCTATATCCAAATATTAGCTTAATCCAAGTAAAAGATAATCGTATACCTATGCTAGCCTTATTGTTGTATATACGTTTTGCTTATGACCAAATAAGCAACTTTTACATTCCAAACAACTTCTCACCCCAATAATATCCAAGACACTATAGCTATAGCTATATATATACTCGTACATATCATCCACAAAAGAAGACAAATCGAATCTATCGTAACCGTTTTTCAGTTAAATACTTTCCGCACTTTTTTCCCCGTTCTTTGAAACCAAACTAAGATGCTTTTTGAAATCGCAATCGAGATCAGATCGTTCATTGGATCAATGCTAACAAAGTAAAGTCGAGTAAATGCAAAATTAAGTTCATCGCTCATTTCATTCCATTAATAATCGTAATTGTTAAATGTTAATCGTTGACCAGTTGGTATATTTTCGAGACCCAAAACACTTCACTTAACATCTTTTGAAATCTTTTTCGCAATTGTAACTTGTATTTTTGAGCTACTAATTAGCACATTTAGTGTGTTGAAATGCCGCACCAAAAACAAAACCCAAAAAAACAAAAGATAATAATAATTGTCAAAATCCAATAACGAGTGACGGAACACAAGTCGAAATTAAAAAATCGAGTAAAGAAAAATACAGAAAAACAGAAGTAAAGTATGCGAGTTGATTGCATTCGAGCCGCAATGCAAAGACGGAAAAGCATCTTCAGTGTTTCAATATTGAGTTGGCGATATCATATATTAATTCTAGACGATGTAGTTTACAATCAGACAATGGGACCCGGCGCCACCATGGACAAGCGCCGTCCGGACCTGCGCGACGAGCTCGGCTACATTGCGCCCCCCAACCGGAAGCTGCCGCCCGTGCCCGGCTCCAACTACAACACCTGCGACCGGATTAAGCGAGGTACAGTCATAAGTAAGCATCTAAATTTCCAATGCAACATTTATTAATGCCGTCGAGCCCACGTCCGGGGAGACAGTGCACCACCTGAGCAGCGATCCCCGGTCATGGCCTGGGGCTTAGTTCTTTCTTCCATTTACTTTGCAAACGAAAAGAAAAAGCATACCTAAAAGATATCAAGTATTTTGCGTTGCTATTACATATAAACACACACCCCCACAGTGCGGTGACACGCCCATGTGCCCACACACGACACTCGAGCTAAGCTTTTCGTCGAGACCGAAAAATTCTTAATGTTGCTTTTTTGGAGCGCTTCTTTTTGAGTTGAGTCCTCCCCGAGTCCCGGTCCCGGTCCCGGTCCCGGTCCTGTTCCAACAGATTCTGATTCCCAGCATGAAATGAACGAAAGAATAAACCATTCCTAAATGTTGTTGTAAATTTGGATAAATATATTTTAAGTTAAGCTTTATCTTCTGTTCGGGATACATCCGCAGTATTCTATTCAATATTGCGGAAGCAGCCCTAAATTTTTAATTGCAATTAAACTTATCATTTGAACCTCTTACCTCCCACTCGCCCCACCCTACCGCACCCTTCGTTTGCTTCGATTCCATTATGATTTCCGTTGACTTATCTTTGATGTTGTACGAAATTGGAAATTTGAAAAATATCACACGAAACGAATCAATCCATCACACCGAATCATACCACACCCACCTCATAATCATAAAACCAAACGAAACCATAGGCGGCCGCGGTGGCTTGCGCTCAAACCACTCCACGTGGGATCCGCGTCGCCCCAACCTGTACGAGGAGCTAAAGGCCCCGCCAGTGCCCCTGCACGGCAATCACTACGGTCATGCCCACGGCATGGGCAACGCTGAGTGCCACTACAGGCATCCAGGTAGGAGGAGTGGAGAGGAGCAGCTGCCTCCCTCTGCGGTTTTTTTTTTAATTTATATATGTACTCACATCCCCAGGTCCCCAATTAACCCACATCCAACTACTGACCCAACCACTAACCAAAGACAATGTAAACAGATGAGTAACACCCACACAATTGTATGCTGTATGCAGCGACGTTTTTTCGTAGGAGACATAATTTGCTCTGTCTTGCTTGCATAAAGATCTAAAAATATAATGATCTTGCAAAGACAAAGATCTTATGAGAATGCACAGAGCTGCGTGCGCATTTATGCCGAGCGACCAAATTTGCGCGACGAAAATATTTCTATGAGATTTCTGGAGCCACAAATGTATTTAATGAGTGTTGCTTATTGGCGAGACATGTGGTCATGTCTGATATACATTTTGTATTTGAACAGAAATCATCTCTTCATCATCAAGAAATCATAATCGTTTTCTGCGACAGCGGCGTAGTAAACAACCAATACAAACAAGCAGACCTAAAATACGTGCACACATACAGTTAAAACTCAGCATCACGTATAGAGCGGTTGCCTCTTAAGCGCTTTCTCCCCGTCTGTCTCTCTCTTTTTCAGGGTGGAAAGTCCAAAAATTCCACACCGAAAGAATCTAGCTGAAAATGTTGTATGGAGTTACACATCTTAGCATTTATATTGTCTTTGCACTGACCCTCTTTTTTATTTAATTTACCACCACTAACAAGTTGTAGTCTAACGTCTGGTCGCATCGAGCTAACAAAGTAGTAAGTAACCGTTTGGTGGGGCTATGGCTATGGGGGAACAGGATTCATCCAGCATACTAAAAACACTAAACAGAACTACTTAAACTCAGACACACCACTGCCGCCAGCAGTTGAAGTGAACACCCAAGCTAATTGAATTCTCTTCCCGCAAGGCATGGAAGATGAAATCTGCCCCTATGCCACCTTCCACCTGCTCGGATTCCGCGAGGAAATGGACCCCACCAAAGCCATGAACTTCCAGACCTTCCCGCATCAGAACGGACACACTGGCCCTGTGCCCGGCCATGCCGGCACCATGCTGCCCCCCGGACACCCAGGACATGTGCACTCGCGATCGGGATCTCAGTCGATGCCTCGCGCAAATCGCTACCAACGCAAGAACAGCCAGGGCGGACAATCGTCGATCTACACCCCAGCTCCCGAATACGACGATCCAGCCAACTGTGCCGAGGAGGATCAATATGTGAGTAAACCGTGTCGTGTGGATCCGTATGGGCGAGAGGTATAACTTGATGTGCCCCTTTCACAGCGCCGCTACACTCGCGTCAATTCTCAGGGCGGCAGTCTGTACTCTGGACCCGGACCCGAATACGATGATCCAGCCAACTGTGCGCCCGAGGAGGATCAGTACGGCTCCCAGTATGGCGGCCCCTATGGACAACCCTACGATCATTATGGCTCTCGCGGATCAATGGGACGTCGCAGCGTTGGTAAGTGAATGCAATGCAGAGAATCCCAATCCAATCTGTACTGATCTTGTTGCTTGGTCGCCAGGCTCTGCTCGCAATCCTGGAAATGGTTCGCCTGAGCCTCCACCACCGCCACCACGCAACCACGACATGAGCAACTCCTCATTCAACGACTCCAAGGAGAGCAACGAGATCTCAGAGGCTGAATGCGACCGCGATCACGGACCACGCGGCAATTATGGCGGTAAGTTCTGACCCAAAGAGAAGCCAAGACGAGACCCAAACCCAAATTGTTGTTACATATATTCGCTTTGGTGAATTTCCAAAATTAGTCTATTTTTAACACAACCAATTCGTCATCTCTTTCAACTCTATTTTTTTCAAAATTTTTGTACAAAATATAAACATACATATGTTAATCAGAAGACTCCAATGAGGGTGAGTGATGCAAGCCGAAGTTGAGCTAGATAGTGTGTGATTATCCATCATCATTCGATAACCAATCACCAGTCACCAATCACTTCGACTCCTCACGATCGACCCCTCACCTTCACATACAAGATATAGTCAAGATACATATGAGCCCCTCACCCCCTCAACAGTGCCCCCTCATTTGTCATAAGTCAGAGAATTTTTGGTTGTCCCAATCATCCTGTCCACAAATATTCATGCTGTGTTTTGCTAAACAATTTTCAAAGGAACAGCCTAAGTTTTTTTATTCGGATTTTGTTACTTGGTTTATGGTTATTTTTGTATATTTCTGATATTCCTTTTTAGGATTGAATTAAATTGCACATTTAACATTTCATTTCACTTCATGGCGCACACATTTCTCAAACTTCAATGTTTTATGTTTTGTATCTAACGACCATGGGGATAAATCGAGACCAATGTGACTAGAAATCTGCATGCAATGACCTCATAGAGGTCCCTCTCCAGTGGGGTCAACACTCATACCCCACCCTGCACGAATTATTCATTTTCGATTGGACCTCGAACACGTGTTTAGACCTAAGCCGATACCCTATGTTTTATTTTCATTTTATGTATGTTTTTCTTTCTATTTCTTTTATGGCATTGTAAACCCAAATATTTACATAATATCCTACTTTATCGGTTCGGGCAAAACAAAAACAAAAACACAAATTTCTCTTGCAAATATTTTGAATATACTCGTATAAAATGCGGAAATCGCAGCTGTGAAACGATCCCCCCAACCGAAAGATCAGCGCACCACCGAAGAGATGCGTAAACTGATTGAAAGGTAAGACCAATGTGACCAGATCCAGAGATCTATGGAGCACACATACACTCAATGGCAGATGCACACAAGCTGTTAATCGTAGTACTGTTGTGCTGTTACTAATCTCAATCCACTAATTTCCCTTGTTCTTGTTCAATTACCTTACCTATCTACTAACTTGATTGTGAATGATTATGATCGCTGACACTAGTCGTCGACAGTTGTAAGTTTTCTAAACCAAACTCTAAACCAAAATCCCTAGCTAAATGTGACTAACCACGAAAGCCATGCATGTCCATCCTCTTGTACATATGATATAACAGAGTCTGCATCCAATCTATACATATATATGTATCTATATACTACATTTAACCAAGTTATTTTCGGTTCTTGTTTTTAGTTTTTAAGTTCTTGTTTTAAGTTAATTTCATTGTGGTTTATATTTTGATTTCATTTCTTGGTTGGTTTGAAGGCAAATCACAGTTGAATGTTTTGAAATCGTTTTAATAAGCCGTACCGCCTGGGCTAAGCAGGCTGTAAGCCATACTCGTACTCGTTTATGTCTATCACGATATACATAGTACATACTCCTCCAAATACCCGTACATATTCCCGTATATTGCCACAAGTTATAACCGTTTCTTGCAGCTTTGCGCTTGGCCTCAGCTTGCCAAACACAAGACAAGAAGTAAACGTAAACTACTCGTATGACAAACCATGAACAGAACATAAAGACACAGCCACCCCAACGAAATGGGATCCAAATGGGATTGGGTTCTCCTCCAACAGATCCAACAAATCACTCTGAGAAAAATTGAGAGTAAATTTCGATTGAGAACACCCATCAATGATCCCTTCTCGTACTATTGCAATGCTTTGGTTGCAGCCTAAACATAGTTATAATTAATGTACCTTTCCTTCAAGCTGAACTGACTAATCACACATTTCTTTTCGATTTCCCCACTTATGCCACATACTATATATAGAAACGAAGCCGGCCCAAAACAACTCCAACTCCAACAACAAGCAAATGGCGCAGGATTCACAGCCTACGATACTATGGCAGTGTAATTTGTAAGCGACTCCTGCCAGCAGCGATGGGCGTGGCATTGTAGCTTAGTGGTTTTAGGTGCATGAAGTGCGTGGGAGTTGAATGACCCTCGGACACAACACAACAAAACAGAACACGACACACAGACATACGAGTATACACACATCCGCCAGCATCAACATCATAATTACACAATGAGAAATACGCATTCGTATGCGCTCGCATAAAATTATTCAACTACTCGTATTTTAAATATTTATAACGTAAAGAAAGTAAACTTGAAAAGCAAATTTATAGTGTCTATGCCGTAAACCAAACATACATAAAGATTACATATATACGTCATACATATACCTATAAAAAAACTACTCTAAGTGTGTACTACCAATTGGTATAATTATACGAGAAAGCGCTGAGGAAGAAAATAACGAAACGACAAAAAACATACTTACATATTCGCATATGAATATTTGGAACTAATTTTTAATATTGTATTTTAGTTTTAAGCCAGACCTACCAAAATATCAGCGAAAGCCGCCACTAAGGCGCCGCAACCATCTTGTGTGTATCGAGGAGGTTCGCAGATTTCGGACTCCTCTGCCATCTATGCCAAGAGCAGATATCTCATCCTTTGCCTAGCCTAAGTGAAAGTCAGAGTCATAATATTAACTCACCTAATTGATACATATATACCTATGTATTGTATACTTAGTCATATACGGATTGTATAATTTATCCTATAACTACGTTTGGTAACTTGTATGATCAGCGCACAGTTTTTATTTTTTGTTGCGTTTTGCGTTGACTTGTGATGATTTTTAATTTGTAGAATTGTGTCAGTCAGTAATTGTATTCGTGTTCGATTTCTCTTAATCATTATTTATACACACACACGTACATACATGTGTTATTTTAGCATAGTTTTATTCTGATCTTAAAATGCGCTTCCAATAGAACAAAACGAAAACTGTTCAATGCACAAAACAGAACATTTTGAATTGTATAATACAAGATCCCCAGGACGCCCACACAAGACCCACACTAATGCACGATTTATTTAGACCAAGAGCGATATGCGATGATATACAGTTTTGCACATCGGTTATACGCATTTGAAGCTTTAAGAGAACTTGAAATTGTTTATGTCTGGCCATTTCAATTTCATTTTCATTCGCTCTACCTTAAGTTTCGTAGCTCGTAAGTTTTTAAATATATGTTTGATTTTATTTTACATTTTAATTTGTCTTCTTTTATTTATTTTTTGTTTGCTTTTCCGCCAATTTTGCCCTGCAAATCCGTGGAGCTACCCGCAACACTACAAAGACTGAACTGAACTATTCAAATTCAATACGAACATGATACCGAAACCGAAAACAAAACCGAAATCGGATGAATCCCAGTGCTAGAATAGTCGACACGAGAGTGCTGAACAGACACAGACCCAGCATTTTGCTCAATACGATACGTAGTAAAAGCGAAGCGTTTTCGAGGCGACTCCATGTTAATTCAACAGGGCTCTGCCATAAGATCCGAGCGTGGATTTTCAGACTCTATGCACAGCTCGATATTTATAGGATATTTACACATTCTACTGTTAAGTTCGCTTCATTTGATTCGCTTTCAGTTGCCACTCAAGCTAACTCAAGCCACTCAAGCACACTCCACCCTCACGCTTACTCTTACTCACTCTTACCCAGGCTACTATACCAATTTTATATTAGTGTAAGTATATACAATACAGATACAGATACATATATAAATGTAGCGTTGTGAGAAAACAAACCCAAACAATGGAAAAACTTGCTTGTGTATTGTGAGAAGTTCAGATAGAATGTATAACAAATTTTCATGGTAAACGAACTACAAATATTAAGTAGTGTTTAGTGGAAAAGAAAAGCATTTAATCGTTAAAAAAGAAAACAAAAACAAAAACGATAAGGAATCACCTACAAATTTTCGAGTATTTCAAATAGCGAGCAAGCAAAGCAATAATCGATAATCAGGTCGGACGAACGTTGGATTTCAGAAATTGTAACGAAACGAAGCCAGATTTTAAGTACATACATACATACATACATATTTAGAAACTTTTCGGCAAATCAAAATCAAAACAAAATCTAAAAATCTAATAATTACACTTTTGGCATTACAAAACGAATTAATTCAACAAAGCGGTTTGAGATTATAACAACTTAGGCTAAGTACAAAAACCATCACATACATACATACAGATGTGTATTTACGATCATGAAAGTGTCAAGTCATTTTTCATACTATACTCGTTCGTAATCATGTCATGCATGCATAATCGAATCAAATCGATCGCTTTTTATGTTGCTACATTGCCAGAGGGAATACGAGAGATATTCCGCAGAAGCCATTGATTAAATAACGCTATTTTACAATTAAACATACATACAACATATACATAAATAAATTTATACAATTTTTACATAAAATGCATTAATCAAAATTTAAACTCCATCGCAAAGAAAAAAAAAACAGCAACAATATTACGAGTAAATGAAAAAGTCAAACACTCACACACACACACACACACACACACACACATAACATAACCGACATTCAACTTCAACGCACATCAGGCTAGACTCAACATCCACAAGGACCTAAGCGAGAAGAAAAGACATTTGAAGCATATGTATTTCCAAATGGGACAAGACAAGCAGTTTAAAACGCATTTATACTAATCACTCGCTCCTTCTTAGCAGAAACAAATATTATACGAAATTAAGAGAAGAATCAATACCCCCGAAAGGAGACATTCGTAATCATTAAGCGCGGCATTATACTACAAAATATGTGTATTACTAATTACAATTACAAACGCATACATATATTAACTATATATTAAATATCGAATGCATTGAATTGTCAACACAAGAGACATGCCTAGGGCATAGCCAGACCATACCATTCCAGAACGAACCCAAATGATCTGCTCTATACGGGTGGCACGTGTGGGTGGGGTGGAAGGGTAGCCCTACAAGTTTTCGATCACACTTGCATGCACAGAAATTTGTCAGTTTCCAGTTTCAGTGTCATTCGAATCAAACAGAAACCAAAACCAATTCAAATTAAATAAATGCCAATTTATGTTGGATAAAACCAAAGTGATCTTTTTTTTTGCTCCTGCACTGCACCAATGAAAATCGAAAAGAAGAGAGGAAAAGGGCATCGGGGAACGGAACGGGGAATGTAAGAATATAATATGTCAGGACACAGAAGCTAGCTAACAGTCTGGCTTTGAATGAGTAGACTCTATAATTATATCCGGTACTCGAAGAGTACGAGTATAGGGGTATATTAGATTTGTGGTGATAACGGATGTGTGTAACGCCCAGAAGGAAGCGTTTCCGACCCCATAAAGTATATATATTCTTGATCAGCATCAATAGCCGAGTCGATATAGCCATGTCTGTCTGTCCGTCCGTCCGTCCGTTAGTCTTCATTAGCGCCTAGATCTCAGAGACTATAAAAGCTAGAGCAACCAAACTTTTTATCCAAGCACCTGTGATATCACTTCAATACAAGTGTATTTCCAAACTTTGACACGCCCTCTTCCGCCCCCACAAAGGACAAAAATCTGTAAAATCCACAATTTTTAAGATGCAAGAAAACTAAAAACGCGGAATCAAGGGAAATGACCGTATCTACCAGATTGCCGAATCTGGATCAGGTCGGATCAATATTATAGACAAACAACAAACTACGCAACGCCTTTCAAGCGCTTAGTCATTCCCTCTTTCCCTCACACACACTTCCACGTCTCATATGTGTAGTTATACCTGTACATAGGGTTCGACCTAATTTTTTTAAATTTCCCATTTTGGCCAAAATTTAATTCGTCGAATTTAGTATGACGAGCAGGAAAAGCCTGACCATGACAGTCCTCAACCAGTACCAACTCTCCCCAGCTCGCTCCAGCCCTTGCATCAATCTCCTCTGGGGTTAATACAACCGCCAATGCCCCTGCCCCTTCAGTGCTTGATCAACCAGTGCCAATCTTCATACCCAATGCCCAATGCCACCAATCGTACCCCTGCTGCGGCAGCTGGCCTCCATTATTGGGCCAGTGTTATACCTAACGAAGCCAGTGGGCACACTGAATATCATGTGCCAGAAGATTTAAGGCTACAGAGATCTTATTAGAATTCTCAACGGCCAGGCCTCTGATGGACAGCCAATTGACTTCTACACCTTTCGGCTGCTAAGTGATATCGGACTGAAAGTCGTATTCCGCCACCTACACCACTCAACTCCAAACACCTGGATCTTTGAGAATCTGCTCAAACTAGGACACGAAGCAAAAAACATCTACAACATTTACTGTTTGCCAGCCACTGACCTGTTTGTATATACACATACATATATGTATGTATGTGAAATTGTTATATCCAAAACTTTACTTTATATTCTATACCTAAATCAAGAAATTCTGATATAGACTTTTTAGAATAATGTCCGAATAGAAATTACTCTCTATTTATGATATTGCGCAGATGCGTTATATCATATATAACGTATATTGTTGTATAACGTTCAGGACGGGTGAAGGCGTAAGTGAAAGCATCGATGTTAAAAAATGTTCAACTTCCCGCTGTTGCTCGTCCGTGCCGTGGCATTTTCCAGCGCAATGCATAATTTCAAATCATCGCGCTATGCTATCGATATGCGATACATTGCTATTTGTTTTGTATATCGAGCGCGGAAAAAAAAACAATTTTACATTTTACGCTAAAATGTAAAAACTCTATTCTACATTCTTCGGAAATTCTGCTACATAATTTGTCAAAAAGTATGCCACGATTTTTAAGGTTTTGATTTTTTTTAAATAAAATTGCGTAGAAATGCCATTTTGCGGCATGTCCCCCCTTCCGATTCAGATTCGAATTTCCGATCGACTGGCATCAAAATCTCAATTTTTCAAAAATTTAGAAAAAGAGGCATTTAAAAATGGGATTACGAAGGTTTTTACACTGCTGCTTCCATGGGGCTCCTATGGCCCCATCGGCGTGTGCCATGGCAACCCGTGTTCAGAAAATTACCCTTGAGCCTTGGTCCTTGACGGCCAAACTTGTCAACAAACGTACAGATTTCTTCGTCAGGTGCCTCCGTTGCTAATTAAATGCAATATGTAGCAAATTTGCAATTTGTAGCAAATTTGTATTTAGCGTGTAGGTAACATGTACTTATTGAAAGATTTGCCCATTTTGTATAGATATAGTTGGCTATATGTCGGCTATACTGCGTCAGATCTGGCATCATGAGAAGGAATTTTTTAAGTTGCATACTATGGCTATAAATAAATAAATAATAAATATAAATAAATCCCAAAGGATCGACTCAATGTTCCCCAGTACATTGTGTCAGCGAGATCACACTGGTTTGTTGTTTCCAAACCCAAACCTAAATAAGAGATCAGGGATCAGTTTGAAAAGTTGCAACCATCCTAGAAGAGACTAAGCTGGTAGACAAAACAACTGTACTTAATTGCCAGCTAATTCTCTGGAAAGGACTAATGCAGTGCCACTCGGCAATGTCAGTTACCCACTGACACCGGCAACTCCAAGTCAGAAACGGCCATCACGCGTCGGTATTACCCAATTGTGGCCATCATAATCATCATTTGCATACTTCGGTTGGCCAATCAATCAAAAGTAATTTACAATTTGCACTCTCCCAGTGCCCAGGCCGGGCGCCTTGCATAATACAATTAATTGTTGCAAAATCCAGTCCCAAATGAGCAACATTAAATATAAATCCATATGTCTATGAACACTTTTCTGCGACGTCTCACAGTAAACGGCTTCCAATTGAAACCGTGCGGCTGCACGGCTAAAGGGTGTGTGTGTGTGTGTGTGTGTGTGTGTGTGTGTTGATGTGGATGTGGTCTGTAGTTAAACAAAAAAAATGGAGAAAAACTATTCGCAAACAATTGCGTTTAACGCCTCGCAATCGACGAGCCGCGCCGCCTGCCCCGTCCACATCCACATCGCACAGTACAGCCGACAATTGTGCATTGTCTTCAATGTTGTTGCTGCTGCTGCTGCTGCTGTTGCTGTTGCTGCTGCATAACAGAAATTACAACATGCAAATGGGGCGCAAGGGGGCTGGTGACGGGTGCGGCTCACAGGGGGCGGTGAAAGAGTTAGTCAAACGTTTAGACGCTAAACGACGAGCTGGCTACTGGCGATGGAAACATGACAAATACCCCTACTCGGACTCGGACTCGTACTCGGACTCCCATCAAATATTGATCATTTAGCGTATCGGCCGCAGAACTCCGGAGGAAGTCGTAAACTGCAATTTTCTTAAAGCGTTGCAATAAATCTGCCAGTGCGGCCGCCAGGGAAAGAGCCAGCTATAGATGGGGCAAAATAAAGAGAGAGAAAATGTGAAACAAAAGAGCGAAATAATAATAAAAACAATGTTTGACAATCAAATCATTTGCATATGAGTGAATGGGGGAAACAGCTGGAGCCAGACTGGAGCCGGAGCCAGAGCTGGAGATGAAGCGTGGCGTAGGCAACATATTGCTATGAAGAGGCGTGGCAGCAGGTGCAGCAAGTAGGCCAAACGCTAATTGTGCTATATTTTAGTATATGGGCATTTCTCTGATGTCGCACGGGACGTTCGTACGCATTTGAAGTTCTAAAAATATAGGTTATGTTAGGTTAGGTTAAGGCGGCTGTCAAGCTCCACAGGAGCCAGTCACACTTGGGCCGTTTTACCGTTATGATTCGCCACTTGACTAGTAGCTATAGCTACTGTTTGTTTTCGAGATATTTGCAAAAAGCATGGTATTCGCACGGGACAAATATAGAAGTGGTTTTCGCGGCGAACAATTCAAACTCAGATTTTAGCGAAAGTTGAGGCGATATATTTATGCGAATTTCTGATTAATGTTCTGCATTCATGACTCTTTAAAATGGTTATAATTTTAAGCATGTATGATTTGTAGTTTTTTTTAAATTCAATTTAAGCCTCTGTCGCACGGGACATTTGGCACGGGACTAAAATTTCTTGACTTTATAAATGTTACAAAATTCCGTTAACCGATATTGAGAAAATTTTCTGGTATTTTTTTTAGATAGTTCAATATGTAAGGGAGATTTTGAGGAAAAACTTTTATCAAGAATCATCTTTCTTATAGGCGAAAAAAATAATGGAAAACATGACAAAAAAATACCAAAAAAGTGAACTTTAGCTAATTTGAATAGGTTTTCAGATCAAAGTTAATGAAATTATATGTCAATTAATTAAATTGGCGGATTTTCAATATCTTTTATATCTTTTATATTCAATATCTTTGTATCCCGAAAAAATTAATTTAAATGCGTTGTTATTGAATTTTAATTTTTTGGCCTCGGTAGACCTCGTCAGAGAAATGCCCATATGTAAATATTATATACAAATATAATGTTCAAATGATCTGTAAATATGGTCGATATACTAAGATAAATTTGAATAAATGGGGTAAAAAAAAGTTTCGGCTGTGGGGCGTTGCTTATTTCCGATAAAAAACGAGTTCGTGGCCTCAGTCTTTTGTGCGGGACCGATTGTCCAGCTGGCCAGAGCCGTAACATATCTGGTATATAGATCCCAGGTACAAGAGCAGAGCGTTGACAACGCAACCTCCAAATCGCGCCGCGCTTTAATCATCTTTAACGGCTCGAACGGATGCAAGTGAAGTGCCCGCCCGTACCTGAAGGGGCAACGTCTCGTTTGCAACATTTCGAATGGCATTTCAGCAGCGTCATGGCTGTTGCTGTTTAGTTGCTTCGTTAGTTACTTCATTTCTCATTCTCTTTACGGCCGGCCGCTAATTTCCTTCTCTTCTGCCGTTCCACTGCTTCCTTTTAATCAGCCACAGTTGACGGACGACCTTGCCTTGCCACCACACTTGGGCAATATGCTGTTGTCACATCCAGCCAGCCACCCAGCCAGTGTGCGCCCGGGAGAGGCTGTGCTCCAGTTCTCCGAATTCGCTTTCATTCGACCCACATATCCCGCACGCCGGAGTCAACACCACCTGGTGGTGCAGAGCACTCCGAGGCGATGCGAGGCGAGGCTAGGCGAGCAATAACCCCCATACGTCATCCAATCCAGTCGAGTGCTGCAGTTTCACGCTTGGCGAGCGACGGCGCCAAAGGCGTCACGTGCTCTGCTTCTCTCTGCGGCTGCTGCCTGCTACCGCTGCGGTTTGTAGCTTGAACCTGAGCTGCTCTATTTATATTTATAAAACAAATATTTTATTGGCCAATTCAGAGGGTATCATCTGATCGGCATTAACAGTTCATTGGTCGAACCGTGTTTCTTGCTATCAGGATTGGCAATCAAAGGTGTGATCACTAAAAATCGTACTCCATACATACATACATGTGTCTATCGTGGGAATTATGGATTTGCGAGGGTATCAAAAGCTCCGACTCTCGATGAGACTCTCAACTATCTTGGTGGTGGCTAAAATTGGGTGTATCGGTTGGAAACAAAAGATTTATTACAATAAAATAAAATATTTCTGTCGCTGTCGGTTTTGCTCGTTGTTTTGTGTCTCGGTTTTTGTTTTGTTCATCAAAATGTATTTTTATTACATTTTTTCAATTTCTTTCGCTCGTTTTGTGTGGCTTGCTACGTTTTGCTTTGGTTTTTGTGGCTTGTGCAATGCCACAGATGTTGATGTTGCTGCTGCTGCTTCAATAATTAAAACAACAACAATTATGTGCTTCACTCAAATGCGTTAAGTGTTCGTTGTTGTCGTTGTTGTTGTTGTTGTTGTTGGTAAATCTCAGTATCGCATGACACTTGCCTGCTCTGCTGCTCTGCTGGTTATATAAAAACGGAATGCAATTTGGGCATCCGTCAATCCATATTGCGCATACGCCATGTCGAGCAATTGCAATCAAACGAAGATCGGACTCTCAATCTGGTCCGAAATTTAAAATGTGACAAAATGCCGTGTCAAAAGGGAAAACAATAGATGGCAGACATTTGGGCTTGCAACACGTTGAAAATCGATTGGATTTCCATTGTTATATTATATACATATATACAAAATCTAAAGAAGTTTGACCCAGGCCTTGACTTAATTAGCGGCTAATTGTTCAGCTCGAAAAAGCTTATGGAAATTCGGGAAAACAATAAGGAAATCCCTTCCATCGAACCTCAACAAGGTTGTCTACCAATGCACTAACTGCCGCCTAATTCCGAACTAATCTTGGCTCATCTTTCTCCCGCTGAAGCGATTTCGCCTTCAGTCATGTCCCGCCCCCAAATGCTCATTTGTCTGCCACATCAATTGTAGATCAGCCAAGGAAAAGATTCGGCAACAATCATTAAGATAACGCGGGGCAGCGGCAGCGGCAGCAGAAAACTCGGCAACTACCGCCTGAAGTTTCCCAATGGAATGTTAGCTTGAACTCGAACTTTTGGCGGCGGTTACCTAATCAGCGCCAGCACCGCTTTTGGGGCTCGAATTGCAACTGCAACCAGTGCAACAGTTGGCTTCCTCGGCTAACCTTATGTGGGTTTTGCTGCTGGCACACAGACACACTGAAAGCCAGGCACTGGCACAGGCACAGGGACAGGGTGGCAGCAGTGGCAGTGGCAGTGGCAGCGGCAGCGGCAGGGAGGCAGGCGGGTGGCAAGTCAATTAAAGCAACATGTTGCAACCGAACAAGCGACGCGACCGACTGACTTGGAATTGTAAGGCTGTTAGACACCAGCACTACGGCACCACAGGCTGTCTGGCAGCTGCATTCAACTTCAACTTGGTAACAGGAAATGGAAAAAACGGTATTGTTGCTGCTTATCTGCTGGGGAGATGCTTCCTTGAGATTTATTTGGCATCTAGCAAGCGGCAAAAGCCAACAGCCATCATCATCATCATCACGATCATTGACAGTCTTAGCATCATCTTCATCATCATCATCATCATCATCATCATCATCACGAACAACGTGTTGCAGTTGTTGACTTTGGCTCATGGCCTCTCTCATCTTCAGAGAAGACCTTTTTGCCAATTTCAGCTGAATTGAACCGATCCCGCTATGACGATGACTTCTTCAACTGTTTTTTCGGGTTTTTTCGGCGCTTATCTAACTTCCGCATATCGCGGGCTGCAATTGAAATTTTATGAGTTGCATCTTCGCCGTTTGATGGGCATCGAAAAAGGCCCGAAAACACGAAAATTGCATCATCCCCAGCTGGCCTGGCCATCCTCATGGCCGTAGCCATCACAATCCGTAAGGCCCGTGAGGCCCGAGAGGTCTGAAATGTGTCTGAGGATGCGTTAAGTTAGCAATTTACGCTAAACCGTAATTAAAAGCATTTAATTTTTATGTTTATGATTTTTTGTTTAATAATTTTCATTTTTTGTTTTAGTTTTACATGAAATGGTTTCTTGTGTGGGTCTAAAGTGGATAATAATTATGTTTAAGTACATATTTACAAGGTAATTGCTTTTGTGGATAGTTTCCAGATTTAACACACACACACGTACATATGTCTGTAGTATGTAGAGAAATACCAATTTCGATCAATTTTTTATCGTTTTTTTTATTGAATTTTGATTTTAGGTTGTATAACTTAAAGACAAAATCGCGCGCATGACTAATTTGTACACTTGAGAAAGAAAGAAGGAGATATACACAAAGGTAGTAAGAGAGAGAGACAGGATAGAGGAGAAAACAAGTATCGAAAAATGAAATAATGAAATGTTTTTTATACATTATGATGGAGTGGGAGTGGGTGTGGGAATGCCTTACGAGTTTAAATCTATTTAACAATTTCAACAATGTCGGTTGTACACAATGGTGTTCTGTGGAGGTACAGACAGATAGGAGAGTAAAGAAGGGCGACATGGATCAATTATCAGATATCAGTGCTGTCGCATAGCTTGCGGATAACCAGAGAACCCGGCCCCAGCGACTCAGTCCCATCCGTGACCATGGGGGGCTGGCACCCAGACCTTTTCCCAGACGGGTTTCCACACCTTTTTCCACTCCTGCACTTTCACCTCCTTGACGACGGGCACATTCACCGACTGCCATTCGTCCTTCCATGCCTGTCGCTTCTCGGTTGCCCAGACCTGACGCTTTTCGGTGCGCCAGATCTGTACCTTCTCCTCGATCCACGTCTCGCGCTTCTCCTTGATCCAGATCTGCTTTTTCACTGTTTTCCAGACCTGAGCAAACGAAAACACCGCTAATCATTGAACTTAGTGGGAATGAGGATGATGGGGGACCAACCTGAATCCATTCATCCTTCCACTCTAGCTTTTTGTCCTGTTTCCACTCCTGGACCTTCTCGGTTTTCCATTCCTGCTTCTTTTCGGTGCGCCACTCCTCCTTCTTCTCAGTGCGCCACTCCTGCTTCTTCTCGGTGCGCCACTCCTGCTTCTTCTCGGTGCGCCACTCCTGCTTCTTCTCGGTGCGCCACACCTTTTTCCATACTGGCTTCCAGACGAGCTTCTTGCGCCACAGATCGTGGCTGGTGTATTCCCAGCCCTCGTGATCCTTGCCCAGGAACTTCTCGCCGGGAATTCCCATTTTCACCTGACCAGAGCAGAGTTCAGGTTAATTCTCAGCCTTCAGCAATCTTTTCCTTGTTCTTGTCCATCAGAAATCAGATATTGGAAATAGAGCTAAACTTACCCACTGAGGCTCAAACATTTGCTTCCAGTCTGCCACCTGTACTTCTTTCCAAACGGGCACTTGGATCTCTTTCCAGAATGGCACTTGTACTTCTTTCCAGACGGGCACTTGGATCTCTTTCCAGAATGGGACCTGAATCTCTTTCCAAACGGGAACTTGGATCTCTTTCCACACGGCCACCTTGGTGGGCACCCAAATTGGCTTCGTAATCTTCTTCCATTCGGCCACCTTGACCTCCTTCCAAGCGGGTACTTCTCTCTCCTCTAGCTTCGGCTTTTTCACGATTTTCCAATCTGGAACCTTCTCCTCCTTCCAGACTGGAACCTTTGGACGGATACGGATACGGATCATTTGCGATTATCATCTAAGATCAGATCTGATCAGGTTGAGTGTCCTTGAGCCCTACCTTAACTTCCTTCCAAATTGGCACGGAAACCTTTTTCCACTTGGTCTCCCATGCCTCCTTCTTGATGGTTTTCCACACCTGAACCCAGTCCTCTTTCCACGTGAGCTTCTTCTTCCACACTCCCTCGGGGGGATGGGCGAAGGCGAAGCTTATGACAAGCGCGCAGCTGGCGCCGAGTAGCTGGGGGAAGGCAAAATGGTTGGGATCGTTACTTGTTGGTGTACACCGATTTCTTATACGAAGAGTTCACAGTATTTTTCCACATTTGTTTGTGTGGGTGTTTATTTTTGGGTATTTTTAGCACTAGTATTTTCACTTCAACTGTTTCATTTTCATGCAGTTCTTAATCAATGATTTGTTCACAATCATCAAGGATTCACTGGGGGGATTTACATTGGATCGCTTTATCAGGGCGGACACTAACCAACAAACTGAGGGATCTCATGCTTGGTATCCCTGTACCACCAACAGCGCGTCAAAACAAAGGGGAGCTGATGTGTGCCTCCGATGAGGTCTTCTATGAACAATATTCGCATTGCCCTACGTGCACATCTATTTATATTTTGAATGGGTCTCGGTCTCGGTCTCTGAGACTCCAACTCCAGCGCCAGCGCCAGCGTCGGCAGCAACAGCGACGGCGACAGCAGAAGCCCCAACAACAATTTGACAAAACAAAAACTGTAACCAAAGCAAAGCTCTCTCTCTCTCTCTACTCTTCGGCCATGTTTCATGTGCAAAATGCACGCAACATACCATCGAAAGCAAAAGCGAAAACCGCAAGAGAGTGAGAGTAAAGCTGCGCTGCCGCTGCCTCCAAACTCGGCTCCGCTCCCAAGCTCGGCTCTGCTCGGCGGCTCTCCAGCACAAGCTCCAGCTACAGCTCCAGCTGACGAATTCGAATTTCGGATTTGGTCTTGGACCCCTCCGTCGATGACTGCGCGGATTTTCCCAAGGTAAAGCGAAGCCTCGGCCACAGCTTCAGCCCAGGTCGGGGAAGCGGGCACTGCGCTGCCGTCCAAAAACAATGGCAGAGTATTTGGTCTGCTCTTGGACTCAAGTACATACATATGTATATGCGTTGGCTTTGGAGTCAAAGTCCGGCCTCTTCACTGCGATCGAATGGATGGTCCACAGCCAGAATGTGACATACCAATAATTATGTTGTTGGCAGCGATGATTTGTGCGAGTACTCGGGCACGGTACACAAGAAGAAAATTAACTATCGAAACTTTACGTTTTGGTAAAACAGATCTTCAGGAAAATAATATACATAGATACAGTCACAACTCATTGTCCCCTTTTCTTTTCAGTGCACTGTCATTTCATTACACATATGTATGTACACATATTAGTATTGCTGCC
The DNA here is from genome assembly GCA_035041765.1 of Drosophila algonquin. NCBI lineage: Eukaryota > Metazoa > Arthropoda > Insecta > Diptera > Drosophilidae > Drosophila > Drosophila algonquin. The sequence continues at coordinate 109,702 of JAWNKY010002597.1, forward strand.
ATTAATCAACATCCATTATTACCACCAACAAATTGAATCCGCAAATATGGTAAATCTGACCATCCTCAACCCAAATCGATCATTTCGCACTGTGCATAGTGGTTCACCTCCCTCCACTCCAGCGATAAGGTCAATTGCTGTGGGCGTTTGTCTAATGCTGTCCCGTGCCCAGAGCTAAGTAGTGCTAAGCTACAACAAATTGGAGCTACGTGCCCGCATTTTATATGGCACGATTAGCCATGTCCGAGTCGACTCTGCCGCTGCTTGCCGCTATTTGAGTGACAAACAATTAGCACAGTTCAGTTGCAAAATGATCGAAATAAGAAAGAAAGACACCGCCGAGTCAGTGGCACAAGCAGAAGCAGAGGCATTTGGCCAAGCTAACAACAACAACAACCATTTATGGACGGGACGACCCTAGCTGCTGAAATGGCAAGCTACCTCCGCGTCTGGCAAGCGTACCGGTACTCGTACGCTTCAGTGGCTACCGGGGGGCCAAATGTACTTTTTAGCATGGTAATAAGGCCTACGTTTTATGAACAACCGCATAGTTTGGACATTAGGTTTTGATAAATGCGCCAAGAACAAACAGTTGGCAACTGCAATTAACACTCGAGAAACGGACTCTCAGACCGCAGAAGACCGCCGAAGACCGCCGAAGATCTGACCCTTGGAGACGATCCGAATGCCTCGTAAATAATATAGGCACAAATCGAATCCGACAGTGTCCACAAGGTGGCCACACCACACCATACCACGCAGCAGACGAAGCAGAAGCCGAAGCCAAAGCACCAGACCAGAAGTTACATCACACCAGAAGGAGGCCGGAGGCAGTTGGCAGTTGGCAGGCGAACGGCCTTCAATGCAGGCACTGCAAAAGGAAAGCAAGCGAAGACCCAGCACAACGACATGTTAAACCAATTTATAAAAAGCAAAACTCGAAATTAGGTAAAAAAAATCCACCAATATACATACGACTGTGTAATGAAGAATATGCAACAGGCTCTGCGCCTCGACTCGACTTCCAGCTCCAACTGTCGTGTCGTCGTCTGGCTGGGATTTTATTTTTGCTCTTTGCGCTTTTTGTTTGGCAAAATGAAATTGAAATTCCTGAAACGTGCCCAGCGGTTTAGGATTGGAACAGCGGACTGGCAATTCGAGTTTTCTTTTGGCCACCAGCACCAGTCGAAGATGTCGTGCCTGGAGATGGGGATGGAGCTCAAACTGCATTTGGAGGATGGAAGTATGGAAGTATGGATGGATGGTTGGATGGAGGAGCTCTGGAAACACCTTTCGCCGCAGTTGTCGTCCCTGTTCACCCAGTTGCATAATTTACGGCATCTTTTTATTGATCTGAACGTTAATATATGTAGGTTATATAGTGCCTTGCCTTATATTATGCTGCTTACAGCAGACTCCTATCAGGCAGACAGGTTTCAGCTCAGTCAGCTATTCGTGTATGGGCTAGGAAGCGTGTTAAATTGGCTGGAAAATGCCTTGGGAAAGCATTAGTGGATTGACTTAAGAGAAAGGTTGGGTGGGATTACGAGTCAATAGGGAAGTCAATATGTATGTCAGTTCATATGTTATGTGGTACATACAATATGTCTTGACCCTTTATTTTTGTGCACTTCTTGACATTCAAATGCAGATGCATTTCCCAGTCACAACTGAGCGACTGCCACCCCCCGTTGAATGCAGCTCTGTTGCAATTCAGCTGGCAGCTAGAAATATCTAGCACTTATCTCGCGAACCGAACAATAAGCCATAAGACAACACTCTCATCACATGGTTAACCTTCAATCAGGCTCTCTCTCCTCGGATCAGGCCTAATCCAAATGTGTTCGCCGCAACGGAGAGGGGTAATGGCCTCCAAGGCGGTTTGCAGTCTGCAGCGTCATCGTCATATCGTCATCTCATTCGACAGATTGCGCCTGTAATTGCTTGTGGCTTTCTTTAGCTGGCACTTGGCTGCCCCAATTCGTTACGTGTTCGAGCCGGCTCTCTGGAGCGGCAGGTGCTCAAGTGTTGACGTTAATGTCATTGTTGCCACGGCTTGGCTCGGCTCGGCTCCAGCAGCGTTGCGATGCGATGCGATGATGTTGACCCACATACATGGTAAATGAAGCGATGGCTAATTGCAGCCTCCGATCGGCAGGGGCTCGAATGGGAGTAAATTGATTTCATTGCAGTTGCATCACCCCGCGGGCAGCCAATTGGAGGCGGTGGGTGCGTTTAGTCGGCTTAAATGCAACGCCAGATTAATTGGCCAAGCAACTGGAGTTGAAAATGCGTGTCGTGTCCATTTGGCTGGGGCAGGCAGGCAGTCAGCGGATTAAGCAGCAGGTGGCCCCCCAAAAGGCGAATGGCGCCAAGTGTTAATCGCAATTCGAAGTCTGCAAGGGAAAGATGATGCGAGAGGCACTTCATTGCGACAAGTACCGTACGAGTATGAGTATCTCCTCCAAGGTCGACGAGACTTCGAGTTAACAACATGTTGAACATGTTGGCCACATTGGGTATGGCATTAACGGTTATTAATGGCAGCAACAACAACAAAAGCGGCCTCCCTCCATCTGTGTGTGTGTGTGTGTGTCCGTCTGTTGCAATGACCATTAAACGAGAAGATGCTGAGCCACAGACGGAACATTGATTATGGCTCAGTCGTCCTTTGAACACAGCTAGCCACAGATACAGACAGAGATACAGTTACAGATACAGATGCACTGCGCTAGCTAGCAGCCATATACTGGATCTGTGCCGAAACCGGCTGAGTGCCTCAGTGGCTCTCTGGCCATTACGCAATATCTGGCCAAAAGCGAAGCTAAGCCAGCCATCTTATTCACACAGTCAGAGGTCTCGCATTCCAATTTGCGTAGACTCGTCGCAAAAGTTCCCCAAAATGTTGTTGCTGCTGCTGCTACCTACTTCTGCTCCATGCGCCATGTCCCATGCTGCATGCGATTGGCATCCAGGCAGCTGCACCCGCAGCATTTGATTTCCTCATTGCTACACAGCGCAAAATAAATGCATGAGAGGATTGAGTGCATTAAAAAGTAATCAAAAAGAGAAATATGGAGAGTGTCCTTCCATATGATAACCGATAGATAGCATTATCAATCCAAAGAATGTAATGTCCAAGAGCTGACCTCCGCTCCTTCCCGCTTTTCGTCCAGTGTACATAAGCTGCAGCTTCGCTCAGCTCAAATCGGGGATTGGATTGGAGGTGAAGACACTGCCACCTGAAATGGGACCTGCCTCAGCAGTATGTTATAGCATTTTGACAAATATTGCTAATTAAACATCATATTATACATGGCGCCTGGAAACCTGTCCACTTGTACACCGATTGACCAATCTGGGGGGGTGGGGGGTACCAACCGGAGTGGGGCAACGGAGAAGCAGCTAAATCAACGAGGAGCGCCCACCCCATTCCGCAGCGGAACTACTCAGGAGACACATCTTCTTCAGCTTCCTGCAACACAATTAGACGTTGCGCAATCTGAGGCCGTGACCAGCCCCATCGATATGAGGTGGATGGCAAGAGAGGGCAAGAGAAGATGTAACCGCGTTACGTGAGATCCCCTTTCACTCTTCTTCATCATCTGCATCATTGTGGTTGCTGTGGGGTGCTGGTGTTGCCGCCTTTCCTTGCCAACTTCCTCTCCCTCTTATGAATGATTACCCGACGGGACGGACCGTCGCAGGTGGGCGTAAGGGAAGCCAGTGGAAGGTCCAGTGGCCAGGTAGCAATTGGCTCTATAAGAAAAACTGAGTGATTGGCATGCGTGCGAATGGTTTTGCTGCCTAGTGTTTACCTTTTTGCTCATTAATACGCAAATTCATTCAACTCTTGTTTTTATGGGTTTTATTGGAGTGCGACTACCTGTCTGCTTGTCTGCCAATCTACCGATGGCTGTTGCAGTTACATTTTGTCGCGCGACCAATGTTACTCCAACCACGTTGCAGCCTGCAGACACCAGACAAAAGCGAGAAAGAGCCACCGATTCGGTTAAGTATCCCAGATTCAAGTGGGTCTGTAAAACTCTTTCACCGCACATTCATTTCCCCAGTTTTCCACACCAATTAGCTCACTTTCCCACTTACTTCGACTCCGTCTCCCAAAACCGCTGCCTCTTCTTTACATAATGACACGTGAGAGAGTTTTCTGTGCCTCTGATTTTGTGGCAGTTTCACGCGGTTTGAACTTCCACTTGCGCCCAGGTCATGTGAATCTGTGAACTTTTTCTCTTGAAGTTAGTGAATGTAATTTTGGCTTAAATTCGTCTCAATAATTTATGAATAAACAGCAAGAATTAAAGAGCAATACCGATTTGCATACAAGCAGAGAAAAACGCACTGAGTCCGGAATATTCACACTTGGATTTAAATTTATTTGATGCCGTTATCTTTACCCAGAGATTGAAAATATTAAAACGGAATTATTTTGAAAACAATATAAAAATATTTGATCTGCTATAAATATACTTCACTAGCAGAACCGCTCGCTTCGCTGCCAACTAAATGAATTTAAGGTTTAGGAATTCATCGAAATCAAACAATGGTAATTTCGATGTAATGACATCGTTTATTTATTGCAATGCTTTGTCATAAAAATTATTGTTTGTTTTTCCGTCGCTACGGTACAGTGATATTTAACCTAAAAAAACTACACAGTTGGATTTAAAACGCAAACATTTCCAAAAGCAACAAATAAACAAAAAATAACAAGAATTGCAATTCTTTCAGAAAAAAATTGTTCACAGAAAAAGGTATAATCTATCATAGAATGTTCCGTTCTACAGATTGACACAAAGAGGATAATTTTAGAGGAACCTATTTATAGACAACTTTTTTTATATAAGCCATGTCACATACTATCATTATCATTTTATCATTTTTTATCTGAAAATAGTATAGTATAGTATAGATTTATATTTAATTTAAATATGGCCCATATTGAAAGGACTTTCCAATATCCATAATGTTTTGTATTTAGATATATTTAATATTTATATTTAACCTCCGCACCTGAGCACTGGTTTTTATCACTTGCACCTAATCATCGTTTACCACAACATTTCCTTGTTCAAAATAAAAGTGGCATGAGTATTCTGTATCCCCTACCAAAATTCCACTGTGATTGTCAATCTTCTGCGCTTTGTTTAGGTATCGTTTTCCGTAGATTTTCTAAAGATAGTCGTGGTTTTTGTTTGCTCATTTGCCTCAGATTGACAGGCAAGACATACGGTGGCGGCGACGGTTGCGGTGGCGGTGGAGGTGGAGGTGACATGAGGCAACAATGCCAACAAGGAAGTTGGAAGCGCATCTTCCACGCGCGCCCAATTATGACAAACGACGAACAGTGCCACCTCCAAGACCATGCTGCCACGGTGCCACACGTCGCATGAGGAACTGAGACAGCATTGAGCTATGGGCTGCAACACCTGCGGCGGCAAACGACAGACTTTGGCATTGTCATTGCCGTTTTTGAAGAGGCAACAATGTGCCTAACTGGAACACCAAACAGCAGGCGAGTGGCGAGGGGGACAGTAAACTGTGTGCTTTTGTTGCAAGTCTTGCGACTCTCAGTTGCAAGAGCTGCCCTTGGCACTGCACAGTGCGATCGCATCTAGCCAAGCATGAGGAACATTTCAATCAGATCGCAGAAGGGACACCCTCCGAAGGCTATAATCAATCAACGTGCGCCTGTGACATAATATTGCCTAGCCCAATAAAGAGCGCAAAAAACTGCACAACAATGGCCAAATCGAACCTAATGGAATTTCAGTTGGGCATTTTTTATGGCCACGCCACGACCGGGCTTCATCTACGTGATTTGGTTGGAACGAACGTCTTTGATGAAATTGTAAGATTGTATTGCAGCGTCACTCCTATAAGAAAGAAAAAACCCAGAAAAATGGTATAAATAAATGTGAATAGAAGGGAAAATGGGTCAGCATTCGTGGGCAAAGGCAAAACATATGTAATCTGCAGATGCAAGGAAATCAAACTCAAATCATTTCAATTAAACTTTTTATGCAAGCCTCCAGAGAAGAGGAGCAGCTGCTACTAGTCACAGCTGGTCACAGCGTTTTAGTAATTATTAAATAAGCGCCATTAGGCGCCACTTAGAGGTGCCCGAGTGACGGGCTCGACCTTTCCACTTCCACACCAGCAATTGCCGAACGGAGAGAAGCGCGCGGTATCGATTAATTAGTTGCCGGCGCTTTGAAGCGCTCGACATTGAACTTCATACGCGTCGACAGGCATTAGCTGGTGCTGATGCTGATGCTGGTGCTAATAGCCAGATATTGATGATCGATCCGTTCGAAGCGACTGTTCACTTGTCAAATCATAATGGGGGGCGTTCTCCACACATCACATCCTCTACTCTACCATCACGAATAACGAGTTCAAGTATGGTCTATTGTTTATGGCCCATTTCAGTTACACCTCCAACCGATCTGGCCCGTCACTTGTTCGTTGCGCAAGAGCCCTCCTCCCCAGCCCTCGTCCCAGTCGGTCTCGTCTGCCACACGCATGCGCAGCCCCGAAAATAATTTTCATTTTCTTCATTCTTTCCGCCATCCCATCCCATTCCGAGGGCTTTTTTTTGTGCGTGTGAACCAAACGAGAGCCGTCGCCATAAATTGAACTGGCTCTCGTTTTCTTTTCTGACGTGAGTGGGGTAATGTCATAAGTCACCAACAGACAGAGGCTCCGTCGGGATTATGAATGAAGGAGAAATTATACATAATCAGAACTGAATTCGATCTGTATAAATTATCAATTCTTTTTCGCACTTTTTAACCTATTTTATTAAGGAAATATGGGGCTGACAAGGTATACCATTAATTTCAATATTTATAATCTATGAAAAACAGGGAAATGCCATACGAATTTTTAAAAATGTTTGTTGCTTTTATTCTCAGGGCGAAAGACTGACTCAGTGGGTAGGAAAGAAGCGGTGGAAGGTCCTCGCCATTGCGGCCCAAACCCTCGACGGTTCGCTGTTTCAATACATGCTTTTCCACGTTGTAAGACGAAACGAAATAAAAATTGTTATAATAAATGTACTAATATAATACGTTCTTAATAGGTTCCAAACACGGAGGTGCTCGGCTAAGAAGTAATAAACCATGGATTGCAGATAGTGCTGAGAGAAGTTGAAGAAAGAGGAATGCTGTCGAGGGTCATGGCCGTGGTGTCGGATGGCTGCCCGGCAAACGGGAAAGCCCGCCATCCATGCGGCCATCCTAATCCCCACCGCATGGGACCCTAGCCACTACGTGCCGCTACACAGCGTCAAATATTACCACGGGGACCGAATACTACGGAAATTTTATTCAAAATTATTCAAAGTCCAGAGCTACCAAGAAGATCTGGTGGCTTTGCAAAATGAGTATTCCCTCCTTCGACCGTCCCTCCCAGAAACACTGCAACGGCGTTACGACAGGGAAATGGCCACGTTACAGGATATAGTCGTACGGCACTTCACGAGGATCAACAGCGATCTCAGCATGCGGACAGATGTCAACAACGACAGTCTGGAAAGAATTGGGAAAGAGATCATGGCAAAAACGAAATGGATGTTACAGTTCGCTGATACATATGCCCGTGTCGAAGATCCGCTAATTTGTATAGCCCAAATCGTCGGGGTATTCGCACTAATGGCGACCCGATTGCCGCCTACACATCGACAACAACGAGAGAATGCCGACAATCCCCCTGGTGACGGACAACAGCCGGGCAATCAGCCGCCCCCAATCATCTAAAAAACCAATTAATAATAAGATTTAAGTTAAAAGTGTGTTGGAGTTTGTCGAAAGCTTGGAGCTGTTTAAGTTTCTAATTAAATCTATAAAGTTTTAAAGTGAAAAATGTGAACTCATAGTGTGCAATTTGGAATTTTAATTTTGAAAAGGCGGCAATTTGAATGTGAATTACATTATCCGGATAAAAAGCCGTCTCGCATTTGAATGCATCAAATCATTCCCAATTTGGCGGCACATTTTAAGATATCAATACAGACAATCGACGACTATCGATACGCCCAACAAACAAAGTTTACAGCACTTTTCGGCACGACTTTCGGCCGTGGGGCCCACGAAAAAAACGCAAGTTTTTAGGCCCCACTTTGCAGCACTGCATGCGATATTTTTCACGATATTTATAATGCATACGTAAGAGCGAGATGAAACTATAAACAGGAAATTGAACTGTTTGTGAAGCATTGGGCGCCAATATTTGAAATCATGAAAATGAATGAAACTCAGTTGAGTCGCTACAAATTTACATGCAGCCATATGTCACAACAAGGCCAGAGGCGATGAGGAAGGAAATCCGATCCCTGTCTGGGTTTGGTCACACGGTTGTATTCAAACGTGTATTCATCGATTCTTACAAACGATACCTTAAACGACGCCTAATTAATGTGTCTATCTAAATTAATAGCTGCATTTGTCAGCTTTTCAAAACTGCAAAGTTCAATACAACAAGTTATAGGAAACTTAAGTCATGTGAAAAACAGAAGCACTATTTCTGAAAAAAACCCATATTTGTAAAAAAATCTTAAAAATACTAAAACTAAAAAAATTAAAAAAGATTCTTTAAAACTTTTTAAATCTCCAAATCGATCAGAAAGTGTCATTTTAGGCGACAGGGGAAATATCGTGTTGACTAGTGTAATATACACATGAACTTTGGAAAAGTATTTTAAATTTTAAGATTAGAATATGTGGGCACGATCCTGCGTGGCGAGATGAGTGATATGTTAAGATACGTATGTATGTACATGTATCATCTAAAATATGAAAAAGATGAAATGGAAAAAGATGCAACATACTACTTAACAATCAACATTTATCGCTAAATCGTCACCACCAAGTCTCAAAATCCCCGTGGAGCATTCTGAGCTTTCCATAATTTCGACATGAGCGTATTCTTTATTAATCTATAGCTCACGACTGATATAAAATAAAATACTCAAAACAAGATCAGATTTTATTTTTAACATTATTATGTTTTATTCATTTATTTACATAAACACAAACTACGGAGTATTAGTAGGGGAACCTAATTAAATCGATACAGTACTACTCTCTAAGGCTATTTTCTGGACTGGATTGCGATTCAATAATTTAAAGGTTTAGTTTAAGGTTTACAATTAATGATTAGTTGTCGTTTGCATAGCGTTATCCTAATTCGAACCTATGGATAGTCTAAGTCCTAAGTCTACGCTTCTCATTCTAAATGGGAGGGATAGGGCAGGGGGCAGGTGTCAGGTGTCAGGTCGCACAAAACGCGTCTCAGCTGCAGTCGCCGCAGGGACTGCAGTGGAAAGTATTTTAGGCCACTGAATCAACAAAATCTCTAAATCTAGGTTGCATATGTACATAGGGTTGGTTAACTAGGATGCTCTCTGATCCAGTCCCATCTGGGCGCGGGTCACTTCATGTAGTAGCTGCTGGGCGCCCGGCCGGAGGTGTAGGTGCTCATTGGTATGCCCTGGGGACCTGGGATGTGATTGTTACCCGATGAATGCGTCACCGACTGGTTCTGCGATCCGTACAGATGATCCACACTGCTGTTGCCTATGCCGTTGCCCGATGGCTCGTAGTCCACGTCGTAGTAGATGCCCGACTGGTTCTGTTTCAATAAAGAGCGAATACAGATTTTAGTTACAGGATCTTTAGGCGACAATCGGGGTTCTGTGATCCCACCGCTATGCTGCCATTGCTGCGACTCTTCGGGCGTGGCACTTGGAAATTGCGTCCCAGCAGATCGGCGCGATCCTCCTCCTCACTCGAGCTTGAGTTCTCCAGCGTGCGCATTCCATTCGATCGCGGACCCAGTCCAAGTCTTCTAAGTTCAAAGTGAAACGTGGATTAGACGACAGGGGGAAATGGGGCAAACAATAGCTGTACTCATACCTGGGCAATGGCACTGGTGGTGCCAGAGTGGCACTGGGATGCATTTGCATGGTGCTCTGCAGCGACATCCCTCCCAGGGTGCCCATGCCCATGCCCATGGCCCCCAGGTTGGGGTACGCGAACATGGCCGAGGAGGGGCGCGTGGGTCCAATGGGCTCCGCCTGTCAAAAACACACAGAATAGCAATAGGAATTCAGCAATCGCTAGAATTATGGCATTTACTGAGCGCCGGCACTCACCCCATAGTGGTTCGTCTGGGCCATGACATCTGCTATCTGGGCCCAGCGCATGCGATCCTCCAGCGTCACCTGGTAGCCAGCCTGCGGCAGTCCCGCCGACTTCAGGGGCGCCGTGTTCATGTAGCCAAAGACGGGCGATCCCATGGCGTTCTTCTGCTCGCGCTGCCAGCGTCGGGACCACATGATCAGGCAGACCAAGGTGAGGACAATGATGATGATGGCCGCCACGGAGGCGCCTATGGCCACGCCCAGCACCTCGCCATCGATCTCGCACTGCGCCCCGTAATGGCTTGAGTCGCAGGTGCAGATCTGGTTGCCCTCGTCGTTGTAGCTGCAGGTGCCATGGTTGTTGCAGAACGAGTCCAGACACGCCTGACACTCTCGACCCGCCCGCTGCGGCTGATCGGCCCAGGGATCGCGTAGTCCCGCGTCGCACGCACACCGGAAACTTCCCCATGTGTTGCTGCAAGTGGCACCCGGATGACAGTCGTTCAGATCTGGCGACTGGCATTCATCGAGGTCCTGCAGTGCCGAGACAGCGCCCTCCGGTGAGCTCACATACAAAACGGAGTTGCCAATATTGTTGTTCCGGCGATGAAGGACGCCCAGCAGATGCTTCTGCACATCGCTGCGCAGATTGGGACGTAACGTCTCCACGCTCTCGTCCAGCTGCAGGGGGAAATTTATGCATGAATCCGTGTTTAAATAGGAAGTGGATGCTCACCTTCAGGGTCATGTTCACGTAGACTCCGTTGCCGCCCAGATTGGGATCTCCCCGATAGATATTGTTCACCTTGGCCTCCATAAACTCATCCGAGTATGGCGTCATTGACATGGCCGAGTCCAGCTGGAAAGGATTTCATTGAAATTTAGTTATTTAGCATGGTATCTGGCAATGGTATGGCAATGCTTACTGCTCGAATCGATTCATAGCTGAGCTGGCCGAAGGGTTCACTATGGCGATCCATCAGCTTGTGGTCCCACACGATTCGGTGCTCGTAGATGCGATCCACGCGCAGGCCCAGATGAAAGGAGATCACCCGACGACACGGCTCCCGATGCTTGCGACGGGAGTAGCCTGTGGAGAGGGGAATGCCAAAAGGAGTGGTCATTATCGTTGGATGAGAAGCCCCCCCCGGCCCATGGAATCTCACCTGGCCTGCAGTGGCAGCTGGAGACGCCGCTATCCGTCTTGCAGCGTTCATGCTGCGCCTGATCGCACGTGGAATCGTCGCCCACTATGCAGGTATCGATTCTCACTGGCGGCGGAGTGGGTCGCTGGCGATAGTGCGGCCTCGTGGGCCCCGCGTTTGTTGTGGACGCTCCTACTGCAGCAGTTCCAGTGGACTGGCTCTGCCCCTGGAGATCCACCACTTCCGTTTCGGGCACGACGTAGCCACCGCTGCTCTGAGTGACGGCGTTCGCAGGAGCCGATGCAGATGAGGCAGAACCAGAACCACCACCAAGGCCAACACCACCTCCTCCTGGAGAAGTTCCAGCGCCTGGCAACTGGGGCAGACGTGTGGCCGGTGTTGTGGCCCCCACCGGGGGATCTGTGGGATCGCCAAAGAGATTGATGTAAGTGCGCTTGCCATCGATCGAGACGAAGCCTTCGTCACCTGATGCCGACACAATGATGTCGTCCTGCCTCTGTCCACCGCCCTGGCCACCCGCACCATACGATCCGTACGGCTTGATGTTGATCGTCTGCTTGGAGCCGCTGCCCTTGGGTCCAGGCCCCTGGATGGCCGACAGCGTCACATCGAAGATCTCCCCGTAGCCAGGTGGCAGATGCTGCCGTGTGGGTTGGATGGGAGGAATGGGCTGCGGTGGAGGCGCCACGGGTCGCTGGTTGGCGCCAGCTGGTAGGCGAGGCCTGCCGCCGGGCTTGAACTCAGGATCGTCGAGGACGATGCCGGGTCGGGGATGGTAGGGAGCAGGCGTAGGCGGAGGCGGAGGCGGAGTGGTATTGGTGTTAGAGTTGGAGTTGGAACTGGTACTGGTACTGGGCGCTTTTTCAGTGGTGGTTGAGGTTGAGGTGGAGGTGGTACTCGGAGTGGTTGTGGTGGTGGAGATGGCGGTTGAGGTGGTTGTGGTGCTAGTAGTGGTAGTAGTGGATTCTTTGGAGGACGAAGGTTCGATGGCCAGCGACGGAGTGGCGGCCGTGGCCGTCGTGATGCCCGATGTGGTCAAATGCGTGGAGACGCTGGTCTCCAGACTGGGGGTGCGATTGGCTGTCATGAAGATCACCTCCTCGGTGGAGGGATCCAGATCCAGGCCCTCGGAGCTGTCCATCGACATGGGCACGTACGTGGAGGACATCCCACCCATGACGGTGTGCACCACGGAGCTGGTCTCCACGATGGTGAGGTAGCCGCCATCTGGTGGCAGCTCCAGCTCCTCCTGTGGCACCTTCTTCTTCTCGCCGACTGGCTTTGGTCTGTGCTTCTTCTTGAGGGTAGTGGGCGTGGTTGTAGACGGATTGGGCGTTGAGGGAGGGGCGGGAGGAGGCGGTTGAAGTTCGTCATCGATCTCGCCACCACCGATGGCATCTGTGTCCTGGTCGGACACCTCGATATACTGCGCATTGGCATCCTCGTTAGAGAACTCCGAGTCGTAGGTGGTATCCGTGGGCGGAACACCGTCATCCGGCTGCGGCTGCAACAACTGTTGCTGCTGCTGTTGTTGCTGCAGCTGCAGCTGGTGCTGCTTCTCCAGCAGATCCTGCTGCTCCAGCGGATCTAGGGGCTGTGGCGAGGGCACCACTTGGGGAGCGGGAAGGGGTTTGTACTGCGGCAGGGGGCGCCGACTGCCGCCCACACTCGTGGTGATGGGCGGACGCGGCTTGTTGCGGTACCACGGCGGCCGATTGCTGACGAAGCCTGGACGGAGGGGCACTATCTGCTCGGGAATGGGCACACCCGTGATGAAGGGTCGCTCCGGTCGGTCGAAGGGATACGGAGGCGGGCGCATCGAAGTGCCCGGCTTCTGGGCCTCGTAGTCGATGGGCGGCAGGTTCTGCGTCTCCGAAATCCGCGGCGGTCCACGATTGTTAATCCTGCTGGCCGAGGGACGGCGCACGCCCTGAGTGTTCGCGTGGACATTCACGTTGCCGTTGAGCAGCTTCACAATGCCCGTGATAATGTCCTGGATGTCCGGGTTGCCGTTCTGCCGGGGACTATGCGGCGCCTGGGTGGCACTGGCCCCCGTCGATGAGGTGGCAGTACTGCTCGGACTCGGCCTGATTGGGGACCCCGACGTAAGCGGTCGCAGGCCCCCCTTCCCTAAAAAAGACTGCTCCAAGCTGCTGCTGCTGCTGCTGCTGCTGTGGCTGCTGCTGCCGCTGCTGCTCCCCGACAGAGTTTTTCCTGCTCTGATCCTCTGCGTCTGCTCCGGCTGCTCCTCCTGGCTGTCGTAGGTGCCCGTGGGCTTGATGTTGTAGTGGAAGTACCTGCCCGCGGACACGTCCTTCTCCTGGTCCTGGGGAAAGTTCACGTCGTTGGGGCCCCCGACCGCCTTCCCGCCATACCCCTGGTTGTGCTGGTCATGCAAAATGGGTGAGGCCGAGCGCTCCACCCTCTCCGCCCGCGTCTCGTTCTCGTTGTCGTCCTGCAGCGTCGACTGCCTCTCGGCCAGGCCATTGATGGAGTCCGCAATGGTGCTCTCGATGCTCAGGCCATCATTCCCTTGGCTGCTCGACTTCGGTGAAATCTGGGAGATGCTCTCGTGCTGGGCCACTGCAAAACAGGAGATGGGGAAACGTCAGAAGAATCCGAGATTTAAATTTCTAAACTTAAAGATACACTATGAGAAAAAAGGCAGAGTAAAAAGAAACCCACTTATATTTAAATTAAATATTCGGTTTTTTAAAAGGAATCACAGTAAAATTTAATTCTAAAACTTCGATTCTAAAATATAATTACTTCTTAACGCATTTGTAGAAAATATATTTAATCTAAATATGAAAATATTTAATTGCAATTTGAAATACAAATCTGTTTCTTTTCTTAAATTCATTTATTTTAAATAGATTTAAAATTTTAAAATCTGCCAGAATGATGAATAATACATATTTAATAGGTTTAGAGTGGCCTTTGGCGTATGGCCACGACAAATTTGAATTTTTTTCCCGCTGTGTCCCAAAACTACTTTTCCAGATGGATTTGGGGATTTAAAGAATTATCGCTATTTTATGCTTTAGGTTTTATTTTTAAACTTTTTAAATTTGGTATTTTTGCTCATGTTTTTTCCGAGGTAGTGCTTCTTTTTTACACAGAACTTAAATATCTTGTATCTGGTCGTATTGAACTTTGCAGTTCTGAAAAGTTGACAGCTGTAGCTATAAATTCGATCCAGATACTGTGTAGCTTACCGTCTGGAAGATATTCGGCTTTCAAATTCAAATTTGATTAAATTTGTACTTTAAAAACTTTATGGTTTTAGATGGGTACATTAATTAGGCATCGTTTTAGATATCGTTTGTAAGAATCGATGGATAAATAAACGGCCAAGTTACAGCCGTTCGTTTGCCGAATTTGGAGCTAAATTCCGTTAGCCGACCAATAGCGGAAATGTCGTGTCGACTAGTGTCATATTAGATTTATGTTTGTAGGAAATGTATTTAATGAAATATGAAGGAACTTAAATATGAAATATATTTAAATCAATATCTCGTTAAATTTCCACTCTCGGAGAACATCAAATCCAATTGTAATAATTACAATTTCAAGTATTTTTCAATTTCGATGTTACAGATGTTCAGTTACATCTCAGGCCCTCACCTCACCTGGATGTGCAGTTTTCACTCGCATCCATCACCGCCCTGAAAGAACCTTCCCACTGAAGGTTTCACTTTTCACTTGCCACTTGCCACATGCACCCAGCACCCAGCACCCGCCCCTCCTCTTTCAATGTCTATGTTTCTGTGTCTGTTTCTGCCTTCGCTCTCTGTCATTGTCAACGAGATTCATTTGCATTTGTGAGGGAAACAGAGCTCAGCCCAGCCCATTCCAAGATCAGTTTCCATCTCCAGGCATCATTTGTTTTCCATGTCAAGTGTGTCCGCGCCCATCTCCTCCGCCTCCGCCTCCTCCTCCTCCCTGTGTGCCTTGGGCTCTGTGGATATTCTTTTCACTCTCTTTTCATACATATGTACATACGTACATACGTACGAGTATATGTTGTGTTTGGATTGCCTTCAAAATTGTGGGTTTGCTTACACAGATCGCACTCGTAGTCATGCGAGTACATCTGCTGCTTACATGTCTGTCACAATTGTGAAGGCCAATTCCATTATATGTTGCCACAAGGCAAGAGCACACAGACACAGATATCTGCACTCCACTGCGGTAGGAAGAATTTCACAAATTGCTACGCCAAGCGTTGAAAATATGCCAAGACCACGTCGTGTATTGCATGTTGCATGGACAAGTTGTTGCTGCTGCTGCTGATTTTCATCATTTTCCTCTGGCTATTGCAGATTAATGAGAAAAGCCAACTTAAATATAGATTGTTTTGCTCAGATTGCTATCGAATGGGGACAAGACAAGCACTTCCTCTAGCAAATCTTTGATCAAGATTCGACGATCAAATAGAAACCCCGAGAAAAAACTACGTTAAATATAGATTGAAATTGCATCTCTTATCAGGTTTATACCTGTCCTTTCCGTAGTGGATCCTAGATACAAATTTTTCAAGTTTCATTGGTCTTTAAAGCTCATTGGGATCATTGGGACCTTCAAAACTGAACTGAAAACTAGAAAAAACGAAGCCCCTCCACGAACGTGGCTCATATTTGATCAATTGTTTGACACCTTCCACCAAAAAAATTTCTAGAGATTTATTTGCCTGCTGGCTTTCTACGCTTCTACGCGAGAACGAGTATACTTAAGGCCCAGAGGAGACGGGGACGGAGAGGGAGAGGGAGAGGGGGACGGAGACGGAGACGGATACTCCTATCTTTCTTTGGGTCTGGCAAGTGCATGTCATCTTCTGGCTCTTAAGCCTGGTCTGTTATTGGAGTGTAGGCCAGGCGGGGGGAACCAGTTTGAGGCTAAAGCGAACATAAATCTGCTATGCTGGGCTCATAATTCACACTTTAACACTCCGGAACAGCTCGAAACAGCTAGGAACACTCGGAACACGTTTAGTTATTGAGCTTAACCCAATTGTGGGTCTGGTGCTGGTGCTGGTGCTGGGCTCTGGCTCTGACTCTGCCTTTCGATCGTGGTTTTTGGACAGAGATTTCGCTTTCACCTGTCGCTCTAAACGGGATCAAACTCTGATTGAAATATGAAATACCTTGTTTCACTTTCTACTCGCTTTATTTGCTGGCATTTTTTCCATTTTACTTAATATAATTAGCGCTTCCTTTTGGCCAACTCTGACAAAAGGCCGCTCAAATATGGCCAGAGACACACTTTTCACTTTCCTCGCTTGTTTTTTTTCGTTTTTTGCTGTTTTGCTGTTTTGCTGTTTTGCTGTTTTGTTTTTCATTTTTCACTTTTAATCGATTCCATTCCAAATTGAATTGCCTGAAAGTGAGTCTGTCTCTGGCTTTAGCTCTGCCTCCGTCTTCGTCTCCGTCTCTGGATTGGCTCTGATCCGCCGCCGCCGGCGGCTGTGAAATTACCAGATTCGGACCTGAACCTGAAACTGAACCTGGGACATGGACATCATGGACATAGTTGGGTAAATGTGTAACACACATTTTCAAAATCTCAAAAATTGAATTGCAGGCAACACTTTCACGGAAAACAGGCAGGCAGGCAGGCAGGGAGGCAGGGAGGCGGAGGCTGCTGCCACAAATGAAAGTAAAACTCTTTCAATTGGGACTCGCCGGGGCTGCACGCCGGGTTGAATGCACCTTGGCTAGATGACAACTCTGACTGTGGCAACACAGTGCTCCTCGTACTTGCAGCAGCAACATCGCCATTAGTTCCAGCGCTTGCCTACACTAATTTAAACGCTACTTCAGCCCCCCACCCACGACAAAGGCCCCCCATTTTGGTAGTGGGAGGCAGCACGATTTGTGTTTCAACCTACACTCTCCAGCCCAACTCCGTCTCCAGCTGCGTCTCCACCTCCACCTCCACCTCCGTCTCTGTCTCAATTCAAATTGGCAATTTCAGCGCCTCCAAATTGACGACAGAAAATCACTTTCTATTTCGCTGCACTTCTCGAACGGAGCTGGATTTTCCAACCCGTCCCGTCCCAGCCCGTCCACAAAAAAGGCAGAGACTCTGGGGGAAGGCCAGACCGGAGCTGGCGTGGATAATTGCTTATGAAATAAATGCTTCAATATTTGGCACACGTACAGCCGCATTACGCATACGACATGTCTGCCCTACGAGACAAAAACACATACACACACACACACAGTCTGGTGGGGCCTTTCGACTGTGGAGGTGGAGGAGGAGGGACACTGATTGTGCAATAATAACATTTTATGGTTTGCTGCAAAGCCAAAAGTCGACAATTTGTCGTGGTTTTCACCATAAATAAATACATTTATGTAATTATAAATAAATAACAGGTACCCCGAGTTAAGAGCCGAAAGTGAAGGTAATTGAAAGCAGGAACTGATGAAACCCCAATTCAAATCCGCATATATTCGTCGCATTTGTTGTATATTTTCATTCGGGTCTGAAGACAATCTTAGCCACAAAAAGACCATTCCTTACCACAAAAAAAATCTGAATATTTATAGATAATAAAAGACTTTCAGATGTGAAAAGGGCTAGATCTATAACTATGAATGTTACCTCTATAGAAGTAGCATTTGGTCAGGCCTAAATATCACAAAGCCAGTCACATTCACAGACAATATGCTGGCATCCCCAAACGAATCTAATCCCCATCTCGCTTTTACATTTGTTTCTTTTCCACTCATAAACACAGTCTATGGCTTTGGCCAAGATTTCTTTTATAGGAAGAAACCCATCATCTGTGAGGCACGCCTCACGCTCCACGAGCTCCCAGGTGCACGTCCACGTCCACGTCAACGTCCAGCTCCAGTTCGGGGCCCCTTCTTTTTTGAGGGCGTTGTCCAAGCTGTGGCGTTTAAGATTTGATTTAGTGCTAATTGATTTGCTTTGGAGGGCATTCTTGGGACGGTCGTAAAACTATAAACGAAAATTGAGCCGCAACGGAAAGTCGTGGCTTCTCCGATTGCAGCGTCATTCCGCAGATACTATTTTTCATTAGCAAAGCAAATAGAGGAGCATCTTCCCAGACAATCACCCGACTGTTGTTCCACACACAGTTGTGTCTGCATAAACAATTGGCCATGGGGCAGCAGAAGAAGCCCGAGACGAAGCACTGGAGTGTTGAAAAGAACTTGAAATGTGTCTTCTTCTCCCCTTGGGGCCATCTCTTTGCAGCTGAAATCCATGAGCTGCAATTAACAGAAAGACGAATGGAAAGAACTCCCGAGACCCAACAGCAAAGACCAAAGACGACTTCACTTCACTTCACTTCGCTCGAGACCCCGACTGGAGTGGAGTGGAGTTGTTGTCTGGTGAAATTTCAGTGGAAAACTGATTTTCTGTAGCATAACCGTCGTGTCGTCTCGCTTTTCTTTTTGTTTGACCATGACGTGTGGCCTTTGGCCTTTGGCCTTTGCATTTTTTGCATTTTGCATATATGTAGATATAGCCAAAGCGAAGTGTCTTCTGGAACACACAATAATACTTTTTTGTATCCCTAATATCCCATTCCTAAGCTGAGAAACTCTCCTGTTCTTCGAGTGTATTTTGTGGGGCATCCTTTGTAGTGGACCCTGCGACTGGAATGAAGGTTTCAAAGCGAATGACCTTAATCAAGGTCTGGCTCTGATCTAACCGCCTTACACCCAGACTCAGAGACCCAAAGTCGGAGTCGGAGCCGAAGCCAAAGCCAAAGCCAAAGCCGGTTGCAGTCGGACTGCATTTCTGCTGCTGCTGGTTACGCTCCGCTGCTGGACCCCGCAGAGGGCGGCCATGTCTAAGCCAAAATCCGAGACACAAACGGCAGAAGGAGAGGGAAATTTATTAGCCCCCACTGGATGCGCTCTGTTGGCTCTTATGGTACGGAGGCGTGCCCGTACACGTCGAAGAAAAATGAACACTGGAAAGGAAAACATCCCCGCATTTCAAAGGGGGACTGGCTTCTGCAGGGACTCACGAGTTAATTGCTGCCACTTATGAAATCTAATTCTCCCAAAGACGAAGGCGAAGGAGATGCTTAATTAAGAGCGGCAAGTGGGGGCAGAGGCAGCAACGCATTCCAGTTCTGGCCAGAACAATGGCCCGACTCGCGCTAATGGCCAGTCCCAGTCCCAGTCCCAGAACAAGCAACAAGCAACAAGAAACAAGATTGTAACCCTATAACTAGCTGCAATTTAGCAGGCGATAAGCGATCTGCACGATCTCTAGATAAAGAATGCGCTGGCGCATATTTGAAATCTTTGTCGTGCCCCCCTGCCGCCCTGTCCCCACCCCTGCTGCTCGTGTCGGGAATAGTATTTCCCATGCGGCTGCTTCTTGGGTCAGTAACCCAGCGTTGCGCTGGAGCGTTCTGTCTGTGGGGCAGGGAAGGATGGCGGATGGGGGGCTGGGTTCCACTAATTGAACAATTAAAATGCATATCTTAAATGCGAGAATAAATAGAGCACTGGAAATGCATGGCTGAAACATGTCTTAGCGTGGGTACAGAAATGACGCCCCTTCAGGCAAATCCATTCGGGAAACACGTTCCACGTTACTTGTGGAGAACTCTGTGGAGAATTTATTGATTGATAAGCCGCTCTCTCGCGCTCACCATTTCTCCATCTCAATCTTTCTCTCCCTCTCTCTGCCTGTCTGTCTGTCTGTCTGTCTGTCTGTCTGTCTGTCTGTCTGTCTATGTTCCTTCTCACCAAATGAAACTGTGTCAATGTACCCACAGTAGCCACCAAACGGAAACAAGTTGCCGGCCAATATGGTCTTAATGGTCTGTGACAAGTTCAAGTCTCTGTCTCTGTTTATGTTTATGTTTATGTTTACGTGTCTCTATCCGTGTATTCCTGTATCTGTTTGTGTGCGTCAAATAAAAGTCTACAACAAGTGACCAACAGAACCGGCTCGTCTGTATATAATCAGAATCTATATATAGATATATCTACATTCACATACATACATATCTCTTTCGTCCGTCTGTCTGTGTGTCTGTCTGTCTGTCTGTCTGTCTGTCTGTCAGCCAGCTTTTTATTAGGCTACTTCTGACTGGCGTGCCAAATGCTGGTAGAAATGGGTGGTGTGTCTGTGAGTGTGCGTATCTGTGTGTCTGCGTGGGCATTATTGTGTCATGACAGGCCGTAAGTCCACATAGATACAGGTGTGTGCGTGAGCGTGTGAGTGCCACCTAACTGCACCCATTTAACGGCGCTTTACCTCCCAGAGATACTCTCAGACATTCTTTTGTCTTTCTTTTCGAAACTTTTTATGTTCGTATTTATTTTCTAGCCTTTAGCTTAGCTTTTCAGAGTTTTAAGGAACATATTTGCGGAATAATAATATTTTCAAGATCTAAAAATTGTTTGGAATTTCACAAAGGTTCGCTTCTTAAGTGAATGCTGTATACATTATTTTCTTCGATGCAAATAATAAATAGTTGAATTCGCCAAATTTTTAATTTATTTTCTTGTGAAATGTAGGATTACTTAATAAACTGTACTATACTTTCTTTATGTTTTTCCTGTTAATTTTTCTGTTTTTTCGTGTTTTTCGAATCGGTACAAGGAAGTTTGTCGTCAGAGTCTTTTGTCTTTCGAGCCGTAGATACGTTTATGCAAAATGTCGGGCAATGGCAGTGTCGGGGATGGAAGAATGCCAGCTGTGAAGAGATTCCAATGCGAACCGGTTCGAAAGGGGCAGCATATCTTCATTGATTGCCATTGATTGTCAACGCCGCGACATGAAAGGGTTCCTCTCTCCCGCTCTCTCTCTCTCACTCGCGCGCTGAGTCTCGAGTGGCGGGGCAGAGATGCCGCCGGAGGCAGGAGCAACCCATTAAAGAAGAACGAACATGAAGGCAAAAACGAGATAAATTGTGGGTTCAGAGATGTTTCTTCAGTCTACCTGCCCCAATGGGTGCCGCTCTCTGCCTCCTTTACCTTCTCCTTATTCCTCTCTTTCTTTGGGTGTGCAACTTTCGTTGTGCCGAATTTCATTGTACAATTTTGGGCATCTTTTATCCGAATAATCCGAGAGAGTGTCTCTTCTCACGGGAAAGGGAAAGTATGCAGTTATTGATACGGCTTCGGATTCGGATTCGGTTTCGTGTTGTGATTGGGAGCCGCATCCAAGCTCAGGCACTGCTCGCCTCCGATTGAATGAGGGGTTAACGTTTACGTTAATTGAAACGGAAGATCAGCATGTGGTCTGATTAACGAGCATCCGATGCTGATCTTACAGGATTATAGAAAGGGAAAGGCGGTGGAGAGAGAGAGGACTTTAAAGACAAGAACAGGAAGGGAAGTATTAAGCCCCAAGAGAGCTTTCGCGTGTTTCCCCATCTCTCAGGTCGATCGAAAACTTCTTCATTGTGGATGACTCCTTAGGGGTTCCGTTTCGGGACACCTGTTTACAAAAATATCCCTTAATTAATTGCGTCAACATTCCAAGAGAGACTTTGTGTGCCCGGAGCCGGAGCCGGAGCCGGAGCCCACCAAGAATCCACACCAGAGAAAGACCCAGCCGAATCAAAGAAAAAACCTGCCAAACCAACCTGCCTCTTGACCCAATAAAATCTCAAGCGATAAATTTTTGTTCAGGCTGCAACAGCAACGTCAACGGCGGCTTCTTTTCTTCTTCTTCTTTTTTCTTTTTTCTTTTTTGATTATTTATTTTTTCTCCCTCTCTCTCCGACTCTCTTTTTGGCAGGCAAGTGGGCCATGTAACAGAAATGTGCCAAAAAAACTAAAGAAAGATGCTGAAAATATGTTAGGGAAAAATTGTTTGTGGAAGCGAGCTAATCAGAAAATGTAATCAGCTTAACAGCTGGAATCGGAAGAGACAGAGAGAGGCAGAGAGAGAGAGAGAGATGAACACGAAAAATCCCAGAGAGGAGTAAGTCAGTGGGTTAGAGTGTCACAGCACCACAGCAGCCAATCGCAGCGATCGGAACGATCGGTCGACTGTTTCGTTGAATGATTCCATGACTCTGGAAAATAAATAATAGGCCGACTCATCACCGCTTTCTTTGACACTTTTCCAGGGCCCTTCCCAAAAGAGATTTCAATTCGTTATAGTTCCACAAGAATCAAAGGCAGGCCCCTAAAATGCGCCGTTACACGGGCACGGTGTAACTGTTAGCATGGCCTCCTCTACTGTTTCTTGAAGCCATAACTCAATTGGAGATTCTTTTTAATTAAGTGCTGCTGCTCTGCTCTCTCTCTCTCTCTCTCTCTGTCTGGCAGATCTTTTCACTTTACCCAATTTAGCCTAGCCGCTGCCTTGTTTGCTGGTTTACTATATGATATGTAAATTCCGCTTGGATAGGAAACGAAAGGCTTATTAGCTGCATGAAAGGTGCCAGCTCCAGTTGCAGCTGCAGCCCCACAAGTGGGGCTGCCTCAAATGGCCCAGTAAACAGTGCAGTTAGCTTTAATTTTAATTGGTTCCCCCTCCCTCCCCCTTCGCCAGTGTTGTGGATCGCAATTAAACGGTTACAGTGGCTGCCTAGTGCCTAATGCCTAATGCCTAATGCCCAATGCTGAGATGTTGGATGTTGCTTTCCATTGGAATGCATAAGCAAGCAACACACGAGCATGTGATGTGTGGAATGCATTCCACAAACATACGGGTATGGCTCTTAATTGGGGAATTTACTCGAAGTTTTAATGCATGGGAAATGCTATGGAGTGGAATGGAATGGAATGGAATGGGATGTACAGGCAAATGCAGATACAAATAATTAACTGGAACGCATTGTCTTAACAAAGCTTAACAAAGTATTCTCAACAACAAAAGACAGAATACTCTCATTAAAACAATCTAATTTGGAACTTTTAAATATATTTTCAGAATATCTCGTTCTGAAGACAAACGCAAATGCTTTTCCTTTTAATATTCCTTAATTTAAGGCCAAGTGCCATCGGTTTAGCGACGTTTCCATTTTAAGTTAACTTTACTTATATAATCAGCAGGCCAGTGCCATGACACTTTGCGATTATCAAGTCATAATAAACTCGAATCAGCTCGGACTCTACGCACGTCACGCACTTGGTAAGCGACAAAGAAAAACGACCAGTAGGCAACATCAAAAAACCCAACCCAAGTCCAAGCCATGTCTGGGCCCCAATGAATCCGTGGCATGAATAATCGCGGTTGTGCAATCCAAAGTAAACCCATGAATCACCCCGGACTGCTGCGATGAGGGGATCGGCTCTAGGAGGCAGCCCGAGCGTTTCGAGGTGGATTATGAATATATTTGAGACGATTCAAAATGTGTCAGCCCCACACTCAGGCCAGAGTGGGTCAGACCCGTACTTCAGTGGCAGAAAGAGCCAATGAACAAACTTCTTGCCAAACAATTGAACACAACTGTGCGGGTGTGCAGATAGTCAGATAGACAGACAGACTAACAGTCAGACTGTGCCTCTGAGTACAGGTACAGGTACAGGTACAGTCCCGGGGGGCACACTTCATTACGCTTGGCACAGTTCTCCGATCCGTGCAACGAGACCAAAACAGCGTGGTGGTGCCTCCAAAGCTATGCGCATTCTTAGTAACGCCTAATAAATTATGCAGCCAACGCAAGCTTTCTAAAAAGCTAAAGACAAGGCTCGTACGAGACGTGTCGGAGCATCTTCATCGGCACACATACTCGCATGTACATACATATGTACATACATACATGTATGTATGTATGTGTATTGGGAGAATTTATGTATGTTTTTTCATGCGTTTTAAATGTTTAGAATTCCATGGAAATTATTTTTTAACTGGTTCTTGGTATTGACTCCATTGGCAACGGGGGAGAGCATAGGCTCACGTGCAAAAGCTCTTGGCTGCTTGGCTCTAGCAATTCTCAAATCTGCTATCGGAAACTTTCATCCTCTGAAATCGGGAAAGTTTGGCTGCTTGTTCCCTGCCAGACACACACACACACACACACACACACACACATACACACACAATTAAGCCTCAATTTATTAACTGAATTCATGTGAAGTTCTTTTGTTGGTCTTGTCACTGTGTCTCTCTCTCTCTCTCTCTCTCTCTCTCTCTCTTTACTCACCCGTTGTTTGGACGAGGAGCAGCAGCAGCAGCAGCAGCAGCGCCGGCAATGTCAGGCACATGGCCATCATGTGTCGATGGTCTCTTGGCATTCTATTGTTTGAATCGCTGGAAATTGCTGACGATGAGGAGGTGCCACCTCTATGGACTATTCCGCCGCCTTCGTCTTCGCCTCCGTCTCCGTCTCCGTCTCTGCTGCTCGATTGCTTACTTTCTGTTAAGTTTTGTGGCTTTCGTCGCATTTTTGCATAAATCTAACGCTCCTTCGCCTGCCTCGTTCCTCGTTTCTATGCTTCTCTGCTTCTGTGCCACTATTTGAGGTTTTCTATCTTTCTGTTGTTTTGTCTTTAGCTTCTTGTCTAGAGCTTCTTTTTATTGTTGAATTGCACTTTGTGGTGGCATCTTTCTGCTTCCCTCGTGTAGATTTGAGCTGAAAAAAATAGAGAGAAAAAACTTGTTAGAAAAGTAAATACATATATACATACATATGTACATTTATTATAGAGTTTGTGTCTTGAGTCTTTTGTTTTTGGCACAAAATCCGCTGGGAATGCTCCCATTAACAGTGCCAGACATTACATCAGTCAGTACCCCGAGTGCTCTGCAACTGCTTTTGACCTTTGCCCCTCTCTTATGTAAGTCCGTTTTCCAGCTTTGTTTTTCTGGCTTGTGTCGCATCTTGAGGGCCCATTGAAAAAGAAATGCTATACTTTCAGAAACAGCTCTTCAAAGATTGCATAAAGTCTCGAGCCAAAGGTTTCATTCGAAAAAAAACTAACTGCACTCTCAACTGATTGAAATGCTAATTTTGATTGATGTCCAGAAATTGGTTTGCAGCGAAAGTTTAGGCTACCATTTGCCAGAAAGGTGTCAGAAAGCAAAAGTGAAATTCCAAACCAAACACAATCGATACTCCACTCGCATCTATACATCTACGATATGTGGAAATGTAGATCTCCGAAACCATTACCATGCGATGATCTCTAATCGATCCTGGGGCTTACCGAACGATTACCGAATGTGTCTCGAGTCTCTGCTAATCAGAAGCCAAAACAAGATCAGGCCTCGCAGACCGCAAAAGCAATTGCCGAGCATTAGATGGAAAGTGAAAGCATCGAGGCATCGGGCCATCGAGGCACCGAGCGAAGCGGCAACAGTCGGGGGCAAAGGCAAAGCTGTATGAAAAGGAAAGGAAAGGTAAAGGTTGCTGGCTTTGTTTTGCTCTGCTACGTGATCTCAGAGCCGGACACGACCGGATTCAGCCGGTAACATGTGCAACATGGCGTTGAGTCATGCCCACAGAAGATTTTTGGCAGTTTTTCCCATTCCCTGCTTTTACTATTCCCTAACAGAAGGTACACTCATTTTTGGGACATGTATTTCTGGTCTTACTCCATCCAGGCTCTGCCTGTTCATATGAAATCTGGGCGAATTAATTCATTGAGGAGAACTCCATCATTCCATCTCTGTACTTTCGCACCGGAAAGGGTATCTTCTTTCTGGTTTCATATTTGTCTACTCTGAGACAGCGGAACCAAAGGGGATTTTCGTGTGGTGTGGAACCTTGAAAAAGGCAATGGGGAAATGGTACGCATGGAAAAGCGCGAATGAAATAGAAAGTTTTCTTGTAAACAACGAACAAGCTCAGCACAGCACACAATTTGTTTATTCGTGGGCGTGTTGTCGCTTTGGGACTGTTTTTGTCTAATGTCTGCTGTCTGCTATCATCTGTTGTCGGGTCGTCGTCAGTCATGAAATGACTCCGTTTCGTCACTTTTCTGTTGTTTCTTCCCTGGATTTTCCATTGAATGATCCGCCCACGCCGGCGCTAGTTTCGGCTTAACTTCTGCTTCTACCGAAATCTGTACGTACATATTTTACCAGATTAGATTGCTTTCTTTTCGAGACCAACGGAAGTTGCAGTTGGTAATTACATAGTTTTCTGTTTTCCATTTCATCTTCTTCGCGGGTTAAATGACTCATGGGATTACTTTAAAGCTCTTTTTTGGTGCTCTTTCTGTTGCATCATCAACCTCCATTTTTTTGTGAGAGAGTGGAGAGAGGTGTGGAGTATTCCGCCGCAAGAAGCAGGATAGAGAGAGAGAGAGAGAGAGCGGGAGAGTTGCATAATATTTTTATGATTGTCCGTTTCGTATGCATCGGCGCAAATTCTGCAGATTCATTTCAGATGCATACGATTCTCAGATATGATTGCAGAATGCTTATCTGAGATACATATGTACATAGATCCTCCCTGGTACGACCAAGTCGTACCCCCTCCACCCACTTCTCTTTCATTTTTGGACTCACCTCAAAACGCTGCCGTTAATCATGCGATTTTTTGTGATTGATGTTTTTCGATTATTGTTTTCCTTTCTATGTTTTCTTTTTCTCTTGCTTCTTCTATTGCACGATATTTTCAATTAGTTTTTGCACACAAGCAACGTTCATAATGGAACGAATTTCACCCAAACAAAACTGCAAAAAAACGGAAAGGCACAACAAATTGAAGATTTCCAAAAGCCAGTCGCCAGCCAGCCCCAAACGCTGGTAATGGGGTTTGCAAGAAATGCGGTTTTGTGGCTCAAAGGAATGTTAGCTTTAAATTATCGAAAAGCAAAAATCAAGCGACAAGCGGCGGGAGGGGAAACGGCAGAGGCAGAGGCAGAGGCAGAGCCAGCAGCAGAGGCAGCTGCTACTGCTGCATACAAAATTGGCACAAGTGCGCGCAAAATGGCACAAGTAACAGTATTAAATGCTGGAACGGGACACTTGAGTGGTGGGGTGGGGAGTATCATAGAGCGGAGCGACAGGGTGGCAGAGGAGGCAGCTGCTCTTGGCAATTTAGCGGAGTGGACAGGCCAGACCAGATCACATTGCAGGCGAGACAGACAGGGAGAGGAAGTGTGCCTGTGTGTGCTTGTGTGCCTGCGTGCCTGTGTGTCTGTGTGTGTGGGCAGACAGGTTGACCACGGAGGAGCACATCCGGCTAAGAGTGCAGTCGCGTTGCGTCTCTCTACATTTTGTGCGTTTTCATTTTTTTGTGTTATTTCCAATTGTGTTTTCCTTCCACAAATTTCAATTTACATTCTATTCAAAAATATTCCCGAGACTGGCCGTGACCGTGGTAGCGCAGTCCGTTAATTAGGCAGCAAAAAGGTGCAACACACTGGGCAAATTATAAAATTTGCAACAAATTTCACAGCGGCACTCAGACAACAACAAAAACAATGCAATAAACAAAAGCCGCAAGACACAAAAACAACGTTACCAGCCAAAAGGCAGCGCGGAAAAAAGAAAGTTTTTTGATGTTTTAGTTGCTGCTGTCCATACGTACATACATACATATATATGTACATATGTATATATGTAGTTTTGCTTTTCTACACATACACAGAGCCACACGCAAATATCATTTATACGTTTTTGCCTTTTGCGGCTGTTTCTTCTAGAGATACAAAAACCCTCCGTTTGTTGTTGTTTTCTTTTACTTTACTCACTCTCTTACACACACACACACACACACACTCTTTTGTAGCTTTGAGCTCGTTTTATTTATTCACTTTTCATAGATTTAAGCACGAAACGAACACACACGTACACACTTTTACGAGCGGCAGTGGCTTCTTCAATTTGTGTTGTTGCTTCTTCGTTTCTTTCCACGCTTCTACGCACACGCGCGCGAGATCACGATCACTCTTTGCCGTCACCGTCAGCGTCGACGCTGTCTTACCAAAACCCGCTAGCAGGTGTGCACCGTTCGAAAGTCGGAGACTGACTTAACCAATGTAGCCGCACTGAAACTGCCACTACTTCCACTGCCACTAAATCAAGAAGAAGAAGATCATGAAATTCGAAAATGCGCGCTGTTGTTAACGGGCCGACTGTCTTTTTTTTAAATCCCATGGTAAGGGAAATTGTTCTCCTGATGTCAAATGGTAAGGGAAATGTTTAGCTGAGAGAGGGAGAGGCAAAACAAAGAGCGCAAGATGTGGTGGATTCGTGGTGTGGTGAGTTTCGGAATTGAAAGTGGTAAATTTATTGAATATACACCAATCCCAGATTAAGACTCCTTGGTTAGGGAATCCAGAGACGGTTGTTGGTGGTGTTGGTGGGGCTAAATTACAATTTCCAGGTGGATCGGATCGGATAGGACAGGATCGAATCCGATCCCATTGCAATCATCAGCAATTACCATGCAAATTATTGCAAACGCACGAAATAAAATGGAAATTCTTCGAGATTTGGTTGCGATTTGCGGACTCGCGGAATCGGGAAAATCGCAAACTCTAGATGAAGAGGCAGGGGTGCAATCAGTCTGACTCGTCCAATTGAAGATTGTTGCCGCTGCTCAGCTCATCATGCCACAAAACCATGCCCCATGACCAGTGAAAATGTGTCTATGTTGCTTGTTTTCTTTTTCATCTGCGCCTTTTCCACACTTTTCACGAATCGACAGCAGCAGCAGCAGCAGAAGCAACAACAACAACAATAGCAGAATTCATTGTTAATGGAAACACCTCGGGGCATCAAAACATCAAGCCCCCCGTGGCAAGACTCCAAGAGGACCATTAATTGAGCACGCCGGCGGCTTTAATAGTTCTTAAGCAGTTGGGTATTAGTGTCAGAGGGAATCAAGTGGAATGGAAGTGGCATCGAGCGGTACCTTGCTTTACTTTTCGCAAATAGCTTTATTCATTTTAACTTCATTTATTCCCACTGAACAAAGATGTAAGAAAAACAAGGGGTTATTTTAGATAGTTTATATGTGGTATAACTAGTATTTTGGGAGCTCAGAGTAGCGTGGGGGCGTGGACCAAAGCACGCTTGAGTTGCGCTTTAGCTGGCTGGGATCGATATTGGGGAAAATCTGTTTCAGGTCCGGAGTGGTGGGGGCCACCGAGAAGAAACTGTCGATGACATCGGTGGGGCAGTGGCTCTGCATGGCAATCGCTTCGCCGCGAACATGGCCTGGAAATGGGTCAGAAAATCTCAGATAAGATCAGGCCATTGGCTAAAGACAACGCCAACTTACTGCGACTCCAGGTGGGTGCTGGCGGACGCTTGTGGGTGACCTTGCCCTCGTCGTCGGTGGAGTCATCCTCGTGCAGAATGTCCCATGTGTATTTTGTCTTCGGCGGCGGTGGCAGCATCTTCTTCTTGGCCCCAGTCAGCTGTGCCAGCTTCTGATTCTCTAGCTCCCGGAGCTTGGACTTCTTGAGGGCCTCGGCCTCCTCTTGCTGTCGCATCTTACGGTTCAACTCTTCCAGCTCTAGCCGCTTGCGCTCCTCCAGCTTCTTTCGTTCCTCCTGCTTCTTGGCGCGGTCCGCGGCCTGCTTGGCCATGCGCTCGGCTCGCTCCCGCTCCTTCGCCTCTCGTTGCTGGGCGGCCTGCTGATGCTTCTGCTCACGCAGCTTCTTGCGCTCCTCGGCCAGGGTGTGCAGATCCTTGCGGAAGTCATCGCCGCTGTTCTCGCGTAAGAGGATCTTGTTGGTGGACTTCAGATTAGTCCCTGTGGCGGTCTTCAGCAGCGTCGTGGCCTTCGAGGCACTCATAGGGGCCTTCTTGGGCTGAGCTGAGTTCGCGGGAAGTGCACTCGAGGTCTGAGTGGGCGTATAATAGCGTCCCACAGTCGGTGGCTGCAACTTGCCAATCTTGGGCGTGTTGCTCATGTTCTTGCCCTAAAGAAGGATCATAAATCATTAATTCCCGATCAAATGGGGGGACAGCACTGCACACTTACCGTATCCTTGACTCGCTGGGGGCGCGAGTTGCTCTGGGCAATGGCCGCATTTTCGAACGCCTCCACCCGCATCTTCACTGGACTCTGGAGGAGCGGACTACGGGTAGGACAAAAGAGAAGCATTGACTCTCCAATTCGCATGGTCTGCAGATTCGACTCATACTCACTTAAACAGCTCATGGGTGCGGCCAGGTAGCTTCATGGTCTTTACATTCGAGAGAAATTTGGCCACTGGCACCCTGTCGTCCAGCGATTCATCCTCGGTCAGGAGACTGTCTTGCTTTGGCTCTAACCCTGGCACTGGTGGCCCCTTCTTTACTTCGAAGGTGGCGTCGGCCGGTGCTATGTTGGGACCTTCATCGGTGGGAGCCGGACCCAGCACCATGGTGGCGTTGGACAAGGTGATCGTCTCATTCACGGCGGCAGCAGCTGTGGGGGCCATAGGAGCCTGCTGCTGCTGCTCTTCGAGGGCGTCCTTGTAGATGGAGCGCTCCTGGTTGCGCGACTCAGTGCTGTTCTTGCGAGTCCGCGAGGAGACGGGCGAGTTTTTATCAAGTTCACTGAATCGCTCCACCTTGATGGGACGATGGCAGGCACCATCCTTCTTCTTCTTTCGCCCCTTCTTGGAAATCTCGGATGCTGATGTAGTATTACTAATTGCAGTCTCATCCGATCTTGTGGCATCCGTCTCCAAAATTGTGGTTGTGTTATCTGTGGGCGGTAGAGGCGGCGGACAATCGCCGGTGAGCTTCTCCCGCTTGATTTTTACGCGCAGATTCTTGGAGACGAGTTCCTCGGCCGGCTTCTCGATGGTCTCCACTGGTGCCTCCTTTGGCTGTGTCTCCTCCACATCTGAAGGTTCGGGATCTAGTACGATACTGTGTGTCCCGATGCTAGAGCCGTTGACCTGCGAGGCGCGCTGCTCGCTCTCCACCTTCACCCTGATCGAATCTTCTTCGCTTGGGCGACGCATCTTTCTGTTGAGCGAGGGCTCCTTGAGCAGTTTTTCCGATTTCAATTTGGCAGCTCGCTGCGGCCGGCCCGAGCTCATAGTGGTGTCGGCCAGAGTCGGTGCCGGTGGCGGCGGCATTAGCGAGGCGGTGCTGTTCAAGTTCTCCCCCTCGGCAATGGCCAAGAGCTGGGAGTTGCTCAGCCGCGCACTCTGGCGTCCCGAAGAGTCTGTCGTGACGTCAGGGACATCTGGGGAGAGTGCAACGTGATCCTTGTTCTCTTTTGACTAGCTTCACAACACAACTCACCTTCGACCTCGTCTGTGTTCTCAGTCAGGGCGGTCAACCGCTTAGGGCGCTTCTTGGTCTGCTGTGGCGTCACCGCGGAACCTTCGCTCTGGCCCGGGGCACTGTCCATAGCCTTGGCATCTTTGGTCTTGACGCCGTAAAATAGTTCATCCAGTTCTTTGAAATGATCCTGCAAATATAAATCAAGAGCGTCACCATATTTATTACCGTGTTCCATGCCTACTGCAGCAGAAAAACTACCTTCTGGATCTCCGCCAATTCCAGCTCCAGCCGCAACAGCGGCTTCATTATATCCAACATGTCATCCATTTCGCACAAATGATAATCTACACAAATTTAAACAGTTTTCTTGTTTTTATCAAATTTCCTATTCTTTTTTCGGCCCGTTTATTTCAAATGGCGGCAATGAGACGCGCGTCTATGCGACGAGGCGAAGAGAAAGAGGAACAGTGTATATACCGTCCGACCATCAGAAATATACCGAAAATTACGGTCTCATTTGAAAAATATACTGTAAAAATACCAACGAAAATCATATTCCTCGATTTTGATATTCTGTTTAATATAACTAGCTGAATAAGACACTGAACCCTGAACAAATAATTTTAACTGAGAGATAAAAAAATTTTCTTTAAGATTGACCAATTTTAAAAACTTTAATTATTTGATTCGGTCTAAAATAAGGTTTAAACAAGGAAGGTCCAAAAATAAGTCCCTGTACTTACATGGCAACTACACGGTAACTACACATTTGCTACACATCAAAAACGATTTTACAGATTATCGACATTTGTATACATAGATTATTAGTTATGTGAAGAAATTTTCAGGCATGTTAAAATATGTGAAGGAATTTGCAGGAATTCTGTTCCCTGTTAAAAGTGTGGTTAAAAGGGCTTTGCTTTAACAGAATTCCTGAAAATTCCTTCACATATTTTGTTTTCCCTCGGCCTGCCGTTTTTGGTTGTACCGCAGGCTCAACGTGGGCGGGCACAACGCCTCGCCAATGAATCGCTTTTCTTACAACCACTAACCATACAATATTGTACAATACTTATGGTAGCTCTTTTCTACACCCGCTACTCGAGAGTACCGTCTTTATGAGCGCCTAGATCTCAGAGACCATAAAAGTTAGATGAACCAAATTTTGTATCCAAGCTCCTGTTATATCACACTTTAACAAGTAAAGTACAAAATTTCGCTGACTTAAAGCTGTTATTCTTACATGGGACTGTTAAATTTAACATTTTGAGTTTGGGGCATAACAGTCTGATATTTTCTAAATGCGTTACCAGCAAATTTGTTCTAATTCGAAAACTTTTAAAAATCATGCAAATGCCAGATAAAGTGGTCATTTTCCCCATAGTGCGCTGTCGAAGAAAACACCCATTACTTTAGAATTGAATGGAGATTACTATTTTCCGATGACGCATGCCCAAAATATAAAAAATTGTATATTTTGTATATCCTTTATATGTTAATTTTGTTTAATGTACTATAAACGAATATAATGAACGAATGTAAATATATACAAACGCAAAATGTATATCAGATATAACATCAAATTATATTAATTTTCTATATGGTATTAGTGCGTAGCGTCAATAAGCGACACTCAGCAAATAAATTTGTGTCTCAAGAAATCTTCTCAAAAATATTTGGCTGGCAATTTCGGCAGCTCTGCACACGTACACACACACATACGTACTTACGTTCCGTGTGTACTTATACAAGC
>JAWNKY010002598.1:0-56834 GCA_035041765.1 Drosophila algonquin
GTATACTCGATTTAGCCATGTGTGCCACAATGTTTTGTTCATATAGCTCTATGAATATATTTGTATACATATACTTATAGGGCTTTATTGAAGCAATAGGATTAGAAAAGTTGGGTGGGTGTATACCCATATAGACCCAATAATCAATTTGTAGACTGATATATGTAGAATCGAATTGTGATACTAAGTATTAAGAAAATCATTTAAGTCGCCTCAAAGTGTGATAATTCGATATTAACCTAATTAGATATTTCTTCGTATATCTATGTGTAATATAATAATAATAATAATAGTATAATAATGATATTACACAGCAGATGAGATATGACTACTTTGGTTGGCTATACACACATCACAGATGTTGCTCATAGTTTTTAGGAATGAAATTGAATCGTAATATGAACTTAAAGTTTGCAAAATCATACATAAGTAGTTTTGGATCATTATACTATATGTATTTATATTTAAAATCCCTAGTCTGTTACTTTGTCTGCCCATACAACAATTGCTTGTGCACAAATGTGATTCTTCCATATCAATTTGAATATCCAAAATAGTAACGCCAAATAAATATATATCTGCAATGGAAATATGTATGTCTATATATAAATATATAAAGGTTCTGTACATACTTGCAATATTTTTTGTGATCTCAAAAGCTCTTCAATTTCCAGACTGATACTGATAATGCAATTGTCCAATACATAAAATATAAATAAAACGATAATTTTCATTTGTAATATTTTGAGATTTCTATAACATTACATTATGTGTTTGTTTATACCAGTGTGTGACTGTTCCAGAATCTGTTGGTTAAGGTTTAGGTCAAAATTGGAATTCGTTTATATAATTGGATCATGTGATCTGAAAATCTACATATATGATACTTGGCTTATTTTTGGCAATATTTGAATCGTACTGATACTTTCTTGCTCTCGTAATTTACAGATTGTCTTGCTGCTTGGAATAATCTTTCCCATTTTCTGGAGGGCAATTAAAATAAAAGACCGGTGTGGACACCCATCCAGGCGTAGGACTTCTGACTGTGTGTGTGTGTGTGGTGTGTGGACCCTGCTTTAAGGTTGTTTTTATTTAATTACACACAGACAGTCAGAGATGGAGAGGGACATGCACATGCACAGGAGGATAGCAGGACATAAATGAAAATGAAATAAATTAAAATAAGTGTCGAAGCAAAAGGCAAAGGCAAAAAGGACCGAAGGACGTCAAAGTCGTTGGCTTTGTGTGTATGTGTATGTGCGTGTGTAAAGTAAAGTAAAGCTCTCACACACACGCACAAGCACACGCAAATCTCCCTAATGTGCATGCATTTGTAAAGTTCGAGTATCCCTTTTATACCCTTTAATCGTAGAGTTTACGAGTATACTGAATTCACGTAAAAGTTATAAGTGTCTACCAATATACTAATCAAAATAAGAGAGCCAGTGTTATCAAACGACCCTCACAGATGAGATGTAATACCCCGATTGAATATGAATGTGAAGGAGTTAAAACTATTAAACACGGAGGAAGATCAATTTTGGTACAGCGACTAGCATCATCTTGGGACATCCTTCTTCAATAGTTAGTTCTAAGTTTCATACGTATTTGAGGAGAGTCTTGTCTCACAGGTCTCTGCATATTCGTCAGCCTAAAGCCTATATGGACATTCGCCTCTATTTAGCAGATATCTTATAGTCGTAATGTTCAATCATAGCTTTCCAACTTGGTATTTTTTCATTCCATTCCATTCCCGGAGATGCATGAGATACATATATGTACATACATACAAATGTGTGCACAATATGTATCTTTTTTTTGTTTTTGTCTTTTTCAAAGAAAGAGCAACAGCATAGCCGAGTAGCGCAGTGGTAGTGGCAGGGGAGTGGAAATGGTCGAGCAAAGACAAATTCATGTTGCATTTGTAGCTTAAGGATATTATTTTATCCCTTGCATCCTTTGTGCCCGAAGCATTTTTGTTTCACTCATTTTGCATATATACTTTTTATTTTTTGTTTCACCCCCTCCACCCCACGCTTCCCTCTGGTTGTGTCCTGCGCTTTGTTTTAGAGTCCAAAGTGAATCCAACAACAGCAGCAAACGATGAAGAGACAAAAAAGGGACAAAGATAGCAAAGCAACTGAACAGAAAATTTAACAAGAAATCGTAAAGTAAGGCTCACGGTTCCCCATAGATACCTATGATGGAATACTCTTATACCATATAAGTTTTTAGCAGATATTTTAACACATAGTAGGAATGATCCAGGGATGGAATATGTATGTGATTGGAAATTAAAGAAATTATGCTCTGCAAGAAAGGTTTTCAAATCTCTTTTATAATATGTATAACAAAATGTTTGGTGTCGCCGTCCAAGCGCAAGTGAGGGAAGCGAGTGAGCCGGGGGTTGGCGCAAATAGTAGCAGAAATTTGAACTTTCAAAATGTTGTTTTGAAGCTAGAAAAATTACCATCTAACTCCTGCAATGGTTTTTCTTCGAAATCAACTCAAAGGATTGGTTCAACTTCACCGTGGGAGAGTGTATACAAAGGACCCAAGAAGGACCTCAGCGTCCACACACGCACAGCTCCAGACGCACACAAACAGACATATACGTGTGTGTATGTGCGTGTAGATTCCTCTATGTGTATGTGTAAGTATATATGCATAATGCATGTGGGCTGCTGATGTAAATGCAAAAATACGAATAAAACTGCGAATTGCCAACTGCGGCCGGACCCGTATCCTGGCATATCTCAACCATGCAACACTGACCCCCCAACCCCCCAACCCCCAACCCCCCTTCTATCTTTCTCTCTCTTTCGGTCTGTAAGTCCTGGACGTGGTCCATATCCATCAGAAATGTGCGAGTTTTAGATTTGTATTTGTACGAGTAGTTCTCCGAAAAAAACACAAAAAAAAAGGAACCAGAGAAAGGACTGAAAGGGATATTATCCCCCAGTAGAAGAGTGGAAAACTTTATTTTAATTTTAATGTGGGCGCTTGTAATGCAAAGTAGGATTCCCCCCCCAAGCCAAAAGCTTTTCAAATGATGGGATAGTAGAGGGTTTGGGTCATACATAGGTCTGTGTATGGGTTCTGGCTAAGGGGTGGGTGGGGTGGTTAAGTATGGGTATGGAGCAGGTGTTCCGGCTTCCATTCGATTTTTAGCCTGGACAGCTTCCGTTCTGTTTCGTTCCGTTTCGTCTCGTCCAATGATGCCAGACTGACTCGCCGTCGTGACTCTTGTTAATGGGCTTGCCGCACTTTTACAAATTGGCTCAATTGCAAGTTTATGCGTTGTGTCCCTCACCCACTCCCCTCCACACACGCACACACACCCACACACACATACTGGGTACAACTTATGCCGCCATATGTGACCTTCCTGCTGCTGGGGGTTGGGGGTCCTCGTTATCCTTTTCCGATTCCGATTCTCTGTCGCTCCGTATCGCGCGCTTGGCCATTGTTATGGGGTATCATGGCAAAAAATTGTATTACACCTCAATAACAACACCAAGGACATGACAATGAGGGGTCCATGCCATTGGCTGGGCTCTAGGACTCCCCCCCGCCATGGCCGTCTGCTAAGTATGTGTGACAAGTGATGCGTGTTTTGTTGCGGCCAGAGAGTCCAGCGTCCAGAGACCAGTGACCATAGACCAGAAACCCCCCTCCCCTAATACTGAAGTTCCGAACCTCCTTAAGTGATGTCCTTTTTTTTATGGACTATCCATGGCACGTCCACTGCCCTCCCCCACACGTCCTTCTCCATCTTTGGCTTTTTTTCATGCTTAATTGAATGGGTCAGTCATGGGCCGTTGTCCGGTTGCCCACATGGTTGCCATAAGCGCTCCAACTTTTCGTCCCGGAAATGTTCAATTCAATTTTTTATGTTCTCCATCCTCCGTCCCCGTCCCCTCCCCTCGCCCACCCCTAGCTATCCCTGGCTATCCCCTGCCATGCTGCCCTTGCCGTGTGGTTATTGAATATCGAGCACGTTTGGCCAGCATTTCTTGAACGCTTCTGGTCATTATTGAGGCTATCTGTCGCCTCAACCCCAGCCCCAACCCCTCCACTGCCAGGCCCACTGTCACCCACTCAACCACTCACTTACTCCGCTTATTATTATACCCCGGCCTTATGGTTATTGTCATTCTCCGGTCCAAGCTCCGTCTCTCCAAGCCAGCTGCCACTGGCTAGGATGGGTCCTGTTCCCGTTGTCGGCGACCATTAAAACAAATATGGATATGGATTTCGATTTTAACTATGCTTAGCACGCACCAACAGCTCGGCACTTTTTTGCCATTTCGCTTTTTATGGCTCGCTTGGACCCTTGAATGTACCGTACAGGGGCGACCAGTACGGTACAGGGGGAGGTGCTTTCCAAACTGAGGACAGAATAGAGGGAGGAGACATTTCGGTATACGGATTGGTTCCTTAGAGAGGGGCAAACGCTGGGATCGATGATAGAAGCAAAAGAGCAGGCAGTAGGCCGGTTGATAATGTCTAAAAGTAATGCAAAATGTCCATATTTATGGGGCAAAACTTCTATATAATATCTGATCTACCTCCAGTACTTTTCTCTGCAAAGCCAATGCCCTACCCCACCGGATCCCATCTCTTTTTTCAATTATTCTCATATCAAAATTTTGATTGCAACCGAAAAGGAATCAAAAACAAAATTTCAATTTGTTTTACATTTTTATTTTTGATTTCTTTAAAATTTGCTGTCTGTAACATAACTGAATATTCCCAGGACGATGGACCCGCAAAACTTCTACTTAAACTGTGTATGTGTGTGTGTGTGTGTGTATGTGTGTGTATGTTTGCAGGGTATGGCTGTGTGCAACCCTCATGGCCCGTCGCCAGAGCCAGAGCCAGACCCAGACCCACGTTAAACGTCGCCGATTACACACATGGGAGCTGTAAACCGCGTTTTATGATTTGTTTTGGAACCGAACCGAACCGATCCGATAGATGTCAGTGCGACTTTTTTTTATGGACCTGCCCGGCTTTATAGACTCGTCCTCGTCCTCGTCGCACAAGCAGATCACAAAAAACGCGAATGTGGGGAATGTGAACCTTGCGAAATTTGTGGAAATGGCAGTTTTTGCCATTTATATTTTCTGTTTATGATTGGATATGGGATAAATGGCTTTCTTTGGTGGTGGATTGCGGCACTTGACAATATCCTCGAGGGCTGAGAATATATTTGCTATTTACCACCCATAAATATACACATATTTTTCTATCCAGAAAGAGGGTATTTTAATTTTCTCATACCTCTACTTCATGCTGCCTGAAGAAGCAGAAATCTGAATATCTAATAGATTCCATTGAATAGTTAGCCTGTGTTTAGAAATTAAATGACAGACCCCCCCAAAGAAAAGTATAATTTCTGAATAATAAATCTGTATAGAAATTACATTTGTATTCCCCGATTTTATTTGTGAATGTGAAAATTTTGCAAAATAAAAGCAGAAAAAATAAATAATAATTTACAAAAATAAAACACCAGCATACAGGAAGAGGGGGAGGAGCACGAGGAGGGGGAGGAGCACGAGGAGGCGGAGGCGGAGGAGCTTAGCGTGCATATGACCAGTCATCGTTCCAGGGGAAAGTCATTCTATATCTGCGTGGCATCACCAAGCGGCCCGACATCACAGGCGAGGGAATTTTGGTTTTCGGCAGATAAACGATACTCCCCCTGGGCGTCCATGGATCCAAATGTTTCGAGTTTTCTGAATATGCTTCGTCTGAATCTTCGTCTGAATCTTCGGCTGAATCTCCGGCTGAATCTTCGGCTGATCCTTCGGCTGATCCTTCGGCTGATTGGCTCATTGACTTAAAGCTTAGGAAGGTGTCATCATCCTCATCTGAGTAGGTCTTCTTATTCCGACTTAAAAATGGCATATACCTGCGTGGACACACTAAGCGGCCCTTCGTCACAGGCCAGGGAATCCTGCTTCTTGACAGGCAATAGACACATTCATCCATTTTCCAGGTTGTCCAATTCTTCGAGCCTTCCAGGGGTATACAGTCCTTACCGCTTACGCTCGCTGCCATTTGAATTAAGTTGCTTACTTAAAGTTTAAATCTAATTTAGGATCATTTATCAATGCGATTTTCTTTCTTAACTACTCACAAATATTTCTAGCACAGCACAGTTCGACAATTTTTGTAGATGTTGACTACAGCTTGATATTCTTTCTAATATCACTTTTAATATGTGAAACAGACTGAAATTCAGTTGTCAAGGCACTCTTTGAACCCTAAACATTTTTTATATATTTGTTCAACACTTGAAGAAAGTAAGAACCATATTTCAAGAAGTTATAGCCTACTATTTTATCTTGAGCATAATCAAGGCAGCTATCAAGAAGAAATAAAATTCTAAAAATTACAAAAGGGTATAACAAATTGGGATTTGAATACACCTACAGAAATGTACACAAATCAAACTCGAATTTCAAATTTCAAATATAAAGAAGCTAGAAGAATGATCAGTTGTGTTCTTCACATGGTAATGGCATTTGGTCCATGTTTAGATCTGATTCTAAAGATTGAGATAGAGATAGAGATGGGTTGAGATAGAGCTCCATTTTGAGGTCTTTGCTCCTGCTTTTGCGTGGAACTGCGAGGAATTTCGATTGGGGAGACTGTCCTCCCTCGGCAGAATAACTCTTAAGCATTGGTTGCGTCCCTGGGTCTGTGCCATGCGATCCTGTATGATCATGGACAACTATTCCAAAGAGGGCTCTTGCTCCAAATGGTTCTGCACTTGCGACACTGCCTTTGTAAACAGTCAGGAGTCCCCGATTTTGCCCCTTTCCCTGTATGATAAGTTCGAGCAAAAGATAGAGAGAGAAAGATTGCGGAGAGATTCCCTCCCCTGAACACCCTATTTTGCTTCCCTCATCATCCCCAAACGTCTCGCATTTGGATACTGCATAGCTTCGGGAGATCCAGATCTGTTTCTTCCTTTTTTATATGTAGTATGTGTATTACTGTTTCCGAAACTTGTTCCATTTTGCAATTTCCCCCCATTCGAACTGTTTTAAATATGACCAGCAAAGTGTAGAATCCTTCACTTTTTTCACACACAGACTTGCAACACTTGCCCCCTGCTCTGCCTTGCTTGCTACCTGGCTACCTGAGTATTTATCTTTGTTTTTATGATGGGGCTTAGAGAAGTGGCAGGATGCTTTTGGGGAGGGGGAGCGAGTGTGGCAGCACTTGAAACGTGCTGACAAGGGTATTTGACACAAATTCGCGTAGTTTTCCAGTTTTGACACATGTCACTCAAACACAGACGCAGACGCAGACACAGTCACACACACAGTCACACACACATACGCATAGTCGTGCTATATACTCGTATCATGCACTGAAAATAAAAACTGTTCTGAAAGTGTGGCAATCGTGTCAGAGGTCGAATCAAATACGGGTTTCTTGTGTTTCTTTTTTGTATAGCTAAAATATATCTAATAAAATCAATTTTTGTATCTATCTGAAAATAAAGTAAAACTTTAACGCTTGAGGATTTTGTCCGAGTGTTTCCGTATTGTTGGGTCTTATTCCCTCGTTGACAAATGACTTGAGCGGGGGCTGGGCTCTCTCTCTCTCTCTTCTCTGGCCGACCGGTTGGCGTTTATTATTATCCCAACGGACCGGAGTCACACACATGTCCTGGCCCTTTCCGTGTCTTTGGGTTAATAAATAATAAAGGAACCTTGCCTCATCCATGGTTCCTTCCCCGTCGTCCCTCCGCCATCCTGGGGCATCCTTTTGTGCCACCGACGTTGAGGTTGACAAATGTGTCAGAATGCAAATCCGCAACAATTAAAAGAAAAATCAACACAAAACGCCGTCAGGAAGGGGCCGCCTGAATAATGGCTAGCGAGAGGAGGGAGGGAGCGAGGGAGGATGGCACGCCGAAGGCCATTAAAAAGTGGCACCACCCCACAGACACACAGACACACACACACACACATGCACCTGTCATCCGCCACCTGCCACCTGCCACCGGCCTGCATCACTTGAATTCCACTTGTCGCCGCTTTCCATCCATTGTCGTTCCACTTTGGAATTATTTGCACAAAATCTCTTTCTTTGCCTTCAAGTGCGGACCAACTTGCTTCATAATTGTCCTGCCCCTGCCCCCTGCCCCCGCTCCCCGCCCCCTGACCCTATCTTTGCAGAGGGGATGCTTGGGTTTGGGTTTGGGGTAGGGTACAGTGGTACAGTGGTTGCTGGTGGGTCGTTGCTTAGCGGTCTTGCAACTTGAACGCCTTTTGTTGCCTCTAACTACGGGCACTTGAGCGCTGGGTGATGGGTGGAGGTTAGGGGGGCGGGGGCGATGACGACTCCAAAAACTCGTTATTCTGTAACGTTTTTTCAACACCCTTGCAGATGGGATTTTGATTTTATCAGATGTTTCAACCATAAGATATAGGTATTTTTGATCCCATATTTGATTGATATCGAACTAAATGGATGACTAAATATCCACAGATATTTATATTTCGTATATACAAATATTATACATATTATTGCATCTTGAACGCCTTTTAAATTCGATCAAAATCAAATATATACCGATAGATATGCAAGGGTATTTAGGGCTTCGTCCCAAAGAAGATTTCCATAATTCGCTCTTGCTCTCCCGCTCTGGCAGTTCTC
Organism: Drosophila algonquin; assembly: GCA_035041765.1. NCBI lineage: Eukaryota > Metazoa > Arthropoda > Insecta > Diptera > Drosophilidae > Drosophila > Drosophila algonquin. The sequence continues at coordinate 8,686 of JAWNKY010002598.1, forward strand.
ATTATTATTTACCCTCTCGGGTGACGCCTCTGGGCATTTCTGGTTTATCGTTTTAATTGGCTTGGTTTCTTCTGTTCTGTTCTGTTGCAGGTTAAAGGTCCTGTGAATCGCTGACGGGGGGTGGGGGTCTGGGTTAGTGGCATGTCACGGGCCTGTGAAAGGTTGTTATCGATAAGCCCCGTGTGTGCGTGTGTGTTCGTGAGAGTGTTTGGCTAATGATAAGCACACAAACCTACATATTCCTCACATGCAGAAATGTCTTAATTGGGACAGGACTCTTTTTGGGGGGGGGGGTGGAATAGAGGTGGAGTTTGTACTTAAGACCCGGATTATATTTAACATTTAACATAATTCACTTCCTTTAAGCTTGCTAGGAATTTCTTGTTGAACTTTTTGTGCATTTTTGGGAACTGTAAAGCAACAATTATGATTACAATTTAATTTCTATACCCAATAATACAAATATAATATAAGTTTGTAGAAGAAGATGTGTGTGTGTGTGTGTGAAAAGGATTCAACTTCAACAGGGACCAAAGTCAACTAATAGAAAATTCAATTGGAAAATATCCATTGGGCATTTATTGTTGGAATTTATTACATTTCTAATTAAGTTTCTTTGATGTTCATTGATTTTAATAATTCAATTATTCTTTTAATCATCAGAAAAGTCATGCAAAAGAAAAGCCATTGAATCAATTGATGAGAGATCAATCTACATACATATATGAAGAATATCGACCTATTGGTTTCAGATTACAGATTGATGAAAAGAAAAAAGAAAACTTTCACACACACACACACACACACACACACATTTTAGTTGCGTTTCCTTTGTTTTCCACCATTTTTGCTTTGGCTTCAGCGTATTTTGGGAAACTCAAGATCCGCCCATTGGCTGCCAGAACTCAAGCGGAACGCGTAGTTTTGGTTGGCCAGAAGTCCACGGCCGCGGGGCCGTCTCTTGCGGTTACGGTTTCGGTTTCGGTTACGGTTACCCGCCCGGAATAGTGGTTGCGGCGCAGCCTCGGTGATGCTGCCCTGTCAGCATCAGCCACAGCCACAGCCTCAGCATCAGAGCTGCCTGATTAGAGGGGTTTTGATATAGTAATCGACCGCTGCGTATGATAATTCTTGCGGTTTCATAATGCCCAACCACAGGCGGGCACAGGACACCCTTCAGCTGCTGCGCAACCGTCGACTGACAGAAATATACACACACGTCCACATCCACAACCACCACCACCACCAACACCGCAGTCGAAGTCTTTCGGATATTTCGCGTGGTGCGAAGAAAACCGCAAAATGGAGGAGGGTTGAATCCCTAATATGCTGTGCAATCGAAAGGAGCAGAGCAGCAGAAAACAAAAAATAAAACAAAAAAGCCCGAACCCGAAAAGAAATGTCAAGAACCGAAAAGGAGACTCCGCCCTGAGAGGGACTGGGGCACGAGGAACTCGGAGCTCTGAGCTCTGCCCCACCCTCATGTGGTTGCAATTTTTCACTCAAGGTTAGGTGGGGGTACAGGGGTTGGGGGCATATTGCCGCGTCTTCTTGGCCGCAAATGGCAGCCGCAAGATTTTACCTCTCTCACTCGCTCCTGTGCGGCCAGCCTCAGTTATAACTTTCTCTCTCTTTCTGCCACACTAGAACTCGCCCTATCTCTCTCGCTCTCACTCTCTCTCTCTCTCTCTCTCTCTCTGTCTCTTTCTGTCTCTCCTTCCTGGCCCCAGCAATTCCTGGTTAGCTAGAGGCTTGCCGCAAAGCCGCGTTGGCTTGGCTTGGCTTCGTCTCGTCTCGCTTTGCTTTTGCTTTTGCTTTCCACTTGCTTTTCTTTCTTTCTTTCTTTTTTTTTTTTGCCTTTTTCTTTACGCCAGAGTTTGAGATTTTTTTGCACTGCTTGAGTCAATTCCGAAGACGAAATTCTTATGGGGGTTGAAGCAGTCAAGGAACTAAGAAAAAATCCTAATGGAAATTCATAAGCAGCAACAAAAAGAGGTGTCCCCCCTCCCCCCACCCACACACACACACACACACACACACATCGAAAGTTCACCACGCCGAAGCGCCTTCCAAGGCTGGGGAAAACTCAACTCAAGACAGGACTCACCCTCTCCTTTTCTCGTTCTCTGGTTCTCTGCTTCTCTCATTCTCATTCTCAAGATTTTTTCCAGTCTTGGTCCAAAGGTGCGCCAAAAAATTGAGCGCAATTTTTCTATGCCGCGAGTTGAGCTTGAGTTTAATGGTGGGGTGGTCCCTCCTGTGTGTGGAGGTGGAGGTGGAGGTGGGGGTAGCGAGTGGTGGGTGCTGGGTGGTGTGGTGAATGCTGAGGTGGACCAACTTGAAGATGTCGTTGCGGCCTTTCTGCTTGTGGTGTAGTTGACGTTTTCTGGTTTTGGTTTTCGGTTTTCGTTTGCCTTAGTCTAGGCTTTTCTTTTCTTTTTCTGCCTCGCTGCCGGCGCCAACTGCGCAGCCGACTTCTGCGGCAGGCAGCGTCGCTGCCTTGGAGAAACCACTGCTACTGGTTCTCGCGGTAAATGTTAAGCCAAAACGAAAGAAAGAATTATATACCCCAAGAGCAAGAGCAACAGCAACAAAAAAACGAAGGCGGTTGCTGCTGCCATCCAAATGGGGGCGGGGTAATGTCGCAGCAGCGTTTTTTGGAGTGGAAGTGGGTGGCTGGACCCGGGACCCTTCGTCTATGATTATGATGAGGCGTCGCTAACATTCTGCCCCACCAAACCTCCCACCCACCCGCCAGCACGTTCGTCCTCGTCCTCGTCCGCGTCGTTGGCTGTGCTGCGTCGTCGCTCTCTGTCTGTGGCGCTGCCGCGGCCGGCGTCGCTGCGACGCCGTGGTCGACGTTGCCAACCGCTCGTAGTGGTCGCGTTCATGGTTACCGCAAAAAATAGTTTAATATCTCCGTGTCGTTTGATTCGATCGCCAGAGTTGCCAGTCTCTCAGCCTCAGTCTCAGTCTCAGCCTCAGATCTAGAGTCTCAATCTTTCAATCGCAGCTACAATTTCCCGCTCTCGCTCGCTCGCTCGCTTTCTCTGTCTCTCTCCTTCCGTGTACGTGTGTGTGTATGTGTTCGTGATAGTGTCTTCTGTGTTACTGTGCCCTGTTCTCGACAAATTCTCATAAATCCCATAGCCTATAATTCATTCTGGAAGTTGATATTTTAAAAGTGCCACAAAATTAAATCATTTTTTTTGCAAGTGTTTCCTGTGTAATAACCAAAGGGAAAACCAGTTCAAAAATCTTCCGCGAGGAGTTTCCACCAAGTCAAATACAATCCAAACCGATATCGAGTGCTGGCGATAAGTGGAAAAATCTCCAGAAAAATCTGAATAACTGTAAGTTGGAGGATCATCATCGATTGGTCAACCAAAAAGAGTCCAAAAAAAGATCAATGGGTAGACAATGGGGGAAGATATAAGAACTTTAAATCTGTATCTGAATCAATATGTATGTGTACAGGCAGCGGGATTGGATCAGCATGACGATATAGGGAGATACTTGAGATGTGAAGAAAGATGGGTTACATGGGTTGCATGGGTTACATGTGAAGGGTAAGCCTACACATTGAAGGTGGATATGTTGAGAGATCCTATAGAGAGTTCCCTATATCTCTACTTGTCACTCGATTCGCAGTTTAACTTCAAGGATCATCGGAATGAAACGTAGGGATACTTAAAACTTCATTTCGAATAATTCGGAGACTGATCGCCAGCTCAGGGCTGAGAAAGTTGGAAGTATTTCAAGAACCGATTGCAGATCCAGATTTGGCTTGAACCATATTCATTTTTAAATATTAATATTAACTATTTTGTGATGTCCTTTGTTTATATTATGTGTCCTTTGGTATGTACTGCCACACTCCTATTTTCCCGTTTTGAGTCACTAATTCAGTTATTTGGCCACAAAAGTTATTTGCATTTGTTGATCTAATTGTGTGGCTGGCCCCGCAACCAACTTGTTTGTTAACCAATTATATAGACCACCTTCTGCTGGTGCCCACACCCTCCTGACCCTTCCTGTTGCTCTGCCACTGCCACAGCCATTGTCTCTCGTATCTGTGGCCACATATGTCGCCACATAGTCGCTTGGCCAGCTCATTTGGCCAGCGGACAGCTGCATTCAGTGGCGCAAAAAAATGTATATAAATATATACATTTACATATGCATGTACTCGTATGCATATATTTATACATTTCAAAGCGGAAGTTGTAAAAAAAAGCAATGCATATACATATGAACTACAGATTGCTCATGTGTCTGTGTGTGTCAGGCAACACTTGGTTCTACAACACAAAACACGAGGGAATGGCCTGCTTCTAATGGTGCGAAGCTTTAAATACCCTTGCAGACCCATGCATTTTGATTTAGAAATCACTTTTCAGTTGGCTTTTCCATGGCGTTGTTGTATAAAAAATAAATTGGATACCCAATATAGGATAGATTTTCTATAAGATTGGCTAATTTGAATAGTTTTCTAAACGAAAAAAGTTCCCAAAAAGAAGCTGTCGAGTCTCAGCGAAAAATAATTCTCAATTTCCAGCACAATCAAGGCTGATCATCTAAAATGAGAAGCGTTTTCCCTTAAGAATGATCTATAGAACTAAAAGATTATTCGACTTTCAGTTATTAAAGAAAAATGACAGCTTTGGAATATCATAGGAAGTCTATTGTCTATCATAGGAAGCAATTTTTTCAGTATTGTATCGGATTGTTTATTTATTCCTATTACTACAAGTAAAACTGATTTTTAATGCTTCTTAATCTACTTAAATCGTCATTTGTTTCTTCTATTTAGTTTTAGTTTTTTTGTAGATTTTTCTTTATGTTATTTTGTTTCTTTCTTGATGCGATCATCAGATCGGTTTCGTTAGTTTCATGTTTGATAGTTTTAATTTTGCCTCCCACTAGTACTTGTTAGTAGAGCACCATTTTGAAGCCTTATTTGAACCGAAAAAGTTCCCGAATGGGGAAATCGGACAACCGTCAGGCCAAAGTTTTGATCCCCTACAAAAGTAGTTCGTAAAAAAGAACGTAGGGAAAACCGAACGCGACTGGTTGGGTCCTGCAAATGATTTTTATTTATACAAGAGCTACCATATCCTCCCCCCCCCCACATACAGCGCTCCGCCCCAAATATGGGAGGGGGGGACAAAGAGCATTGTTGATTTTTTGGCGGCCAAACACAGGCTGGCAACATCTGGCGTTTTCCATAATTTTTCTCTCGTTTTTTTCCCATTTGACGAACATGAAATGAACTTTTTGTTGTTGTTGTTTCGCATGTGGCACGGAACAGATGCCATCATACATCTTAGTTTATGCTATGGCCTTCGGCTCAGCTGACTCCATGCCCATCCCCACGTTACGTTTTTTTTTGTTGTTTGTAACTGCCATTCAGATTCAGCTCTTCATCATTATTGGCTATGATTTTTTAATATTTAATTGAGCTGCTCTCGCCAATGTCGGCTTAAATGCAAATTGTGCGCAAAGGTGTGCGGTTCGATTCGATTCGGTTCGGTTTGGTTTGGTTTGGTTTCGTTTCGGTTTTGGTATCGGTTTCGTTCCAGTCCATATCCACGCTTTTGGCCATGTTCAGAGACAAGTGAAGGTGGAGTTGCAGTTGCTGATGCGATACAGATAACGGCCACCGATTCTGTTCGGCTCTGTTCTGGTCTGCTTTTAAAGTGCAATAATAATTGAGTTGTTGTCAGCGATGACAATGGCAGCGGCAGCAGCAGCAAAAGAGAAAAAAAAAGCATACTTATGCGGGCAGCGAATGTGAAAACAAAGAAGAAAATGAACAAAAGAGGATATTACAGATACAAAAAAAAAATAAAATTGTTAATATTCTCACGGTGGGCGCATTCCAAAAAAAGGTTTCCACAAAACTTTTGCGAGAGTGTAGTTTTTTCTTTGGGTTTTATTTTATTTTAATTTGTTGTTGAAACCTATTCCAAAAAGTGCTGCAAAACCTTGTGTATTTATCAGTCCTTAATGCAACAACGTGACAGATGCCAAAGTCGAATTCCAGTGAATTTCGTTTCAAAGAACATCCTCCCACCCACCAGGGGAACATTTCCAATCCGAATCGAATCTCATTCGCAATCCGCATTCATTTTCCAGATTGACCAAATGAGCTGACAATGATCGGATTGAAAGCGTCGACTCTTTGAGGTAACATTGAAATCAAACCAAAAAACCAAACCAACAACAGCAGTCGTGTACAGCCGTGTACAGACGAAAGGAACGTAGTCAGAGCTGAAACCAGAGAGCACTGAATACCTTGGATCAACTATAAGCAGCTGCAATAATGCACATTTCTGCTGAGGTCAGTTCGACCACCTCAAATCAAATACAGCAGCAACAGCACCAGCACCAGCACCAGCAGCAGCATCAACAGCTTCACCAACAGTTGCACCAACAACACCAACAGCAAACGACTCCAACAGCAACGACCACAACGGGCGGCAGCACCACGAAGCGACGCAATGCAGAGTCCTCCTCCAATAACAACAACAACAACAATAGTACCACCAACAACAACAATAACAACAATAATAATAATAATAACAACAATAGTAATAATGCCAAAACAAAGCCGGTGGACACCAGTCCATATCTGACACCAGAGAACCTCATCGAACGCACCGTCGACGTCCTGCTCGCTGAACATCCCGGCGAGCTGGTCAAGACGGGCTCGCCCCATGTGGTAAGTGGGGGCAATGGGGCTATATATAGTATTCAAGCCTAATTTGGATAATTAACCCATAATTGATACAGGTCTGCACTACATTACCCACTCATTGGCGATCAAACAAGACGCTACCGATTGCCTTCAAGGTGCTGGCCTTGGGTGAGGTCATGGATGGGACAATAGTCACCATTCGGGCGGGCAACGATGAGAACTTCTGCGGGGAGCTGCGCAACTGTACGGCGGTGATGAAGAACCAAGTGGCAAAGTTCAACGATCTTCGATTTGTGGGCAGGAGCGGAAGAGGTGAGTTTTACAATCGTGCTCAAATCAATCCTTCACTGTGGGTGATCCTGATCTATCCGCAAGAACCATATCAATTTAACCAAAGATATAAATCTTTGGGTAATGCAAATCTCTGGGTACTAAAGGAAACAGTTTGGAGATTGAAATTTCTAGTATTTTAAGCTGGATTTAGTCATCGTCAAGGGCCTTTTGTTTAGGATTTCTTCATTCGCTTTTGGTTATTTCCATTCCATTCCGAATATCGTATCGTATCGGTTGAGTTGATTGCTTGCTTCCTGCCCAGTCATCGCATGTTATCTACGAATATTGCCACACACCAGCAGAGAGGCATAAAAAGACAGAGAGATACATCAAAAGCCGCTGACAAACTCCTGGGGATTCCGGCTTTCATGCTGTCCTGCGACTGTGTCCTCTGTCCTCTTGCGAATGCCACTGCGGCTCATGACTCGACGCTGGCATCAACAAATAAGATAAGTAGTCTGTAGTTAATTTTTATATGTCTATTGGGGGAGTGGCGGATCGGCGGCAGCGACAGCGGCAGACAGCAGACAGTCTTGACAGTTGTCAATTTTGTTTGAGATTTTTTTCATGTTTGGAGATGGGGTTGGGGCTCTGGTGGCTCTGAAGGTCTTGGGGCGTTATTGCTGTTCATTTCGTCAATTTATCACGAACGCAATTTAAAAATCAAATCGAGGGTGACAGACAACATACTGTGATAGAATTTCCCCCTCTCCCGTCTCCATTTCTCGCTTTTCGGTTTCCCTTCTTATTCTTTTTCTTAGACTTGGTTTTTTTTTTTTTTAGCCCAAATTAAATCAGCGTAACTGTTTATTCAAATCCCCAACAAAACATGGCTAACAACAGCGACAACTTTTTACTTTTCCTTTGCTTTGCAGCTTCATCAGGGTCTCCGCTTTCGCCAAGTTATTTTTCATTTCCGCAGACCGTGCCGGGGGATGCCGGGGATGTTACGGGGGACTGGTGGCGAGTGGCGGGTGGCGGGGGTAAGGAATCGTGTCCCCGGGCATGTCTAAGTGCTCGCTTTGCCGCGGCATTTGACAATTTGCTCATTAAGTTTGTCTGACCCCTCAAAAGGCGAGAGATTGCTTTCTGGAGGCGGGAGGGTCACAGTCGTCTTTTGGGGCACCCTCATCAGCATCAGCATCAGCTTTAGCTTCAGCTTCGACTCGGCCTCCATCCATTCATCCATCCATCCGACCATCCGACCATCTATCCATGAAACTTGTTTGACATTTTTAAACGTTTCAAGTGGCAAATAATTCCTTGGGATTTACTTTGGCAAATCTTTTTTTAAACATTTGATTATGGGGATCGGCATCTCTCTCACTCTTCCACTCTCTGGTTGGGATTCGCTTGCTTTTTTCTTACTAATTATCTGGGGGGAAAAACAGCAAATAGAAAAAATATAAAGGGCGGCGTGACAATTGCCAAAAGGCAGCAGCATCAAATGTTCTACAAATGGATTTAAATTATTTAACCCAGCCGGCAAAACCCTTCCTATTTTATTTTCTGGTTTTTCTTCTATTTTTTTTGTCCTTTGGGGGTCCCATCTTCTTTTAATGCGCTACAAAAGGATTACGTGGGTCAAGTCCCCCTTTTTCGCTCTCTCTCTCTCCCCCGCTTGTCTCTGTTGGGATACGGGGAGGGCCTAGAAGCTCCTTCCTTCTGCATTATTTGCTTAATTTCAATTAGCAAACAAATGCAAATCCCTTGTACTAGAAAAAAGTAATGCAAAGCCTGCAATTGAAATTGTCGTTCGTTGTTTCCCATTGGCATTGCCCATTGCCGTTGCCGCTTGCCGCCTGCCGCCTGCTGCCTGCCGCTTGCTGCTGCTACAACTAATGCCACTTGCAGTTGTCAAGGCTGCAGACACTCCAGGGGCGACTCCAGACTCTCCGCTATGCAACACATTTATGAGGGCCGATCGGAAAGAAACGTAAGGGATGAGGGTGCTTGATAGAGGATGGCTTGAAGGATAGATATATGTATGCCTGAGGGCGGAAAATTCCTTCTGCAGACTTCGTGACAGTTTTGATCAGTTTTATTCTAGAACAGGACCATATCTTAAGAGTGGTAGATAAACCAGTTCAATACTGAATTGAAGTTCTCCTACAAATTACTGCCTTCGGCAAACTACTGAGCCTGCCCTCGCTGTACCTTGGCTACACAACCCTTTTTTTTTTTGTTTTTTGGTGTTCAGCACTCGTAATTTTAATGATACGGACCACGCGCCGTATGCGTATTAAAGAGAGCGAATTGGAGGAGTAGTAGGGAAGGAGAGGGAGGACGTGGAGAGGGAGTGATGGAAACGCAATTAGATAAAATGGCGGCATCAGCAGCTGCAGTTGCAGCACTGCCTGCACCGTGCAACTGTGCAACCGTACAACAGTGGGAGTGGAACTGCAACTGCAGCTGCATTGAAGCGGAAACTGCATAATCCACACACATCTACATATGCAGATACACAGACACACATACAGATACACAAAGATACGGACACACAGGCACATGGGAAATGCATTTGGTTGTTGTCCACTAATGAATTACAATCACTTGGATGCTGCCACCGCCCACTGGCAGTGGCAGTGGCATGGGCATGGGCCTGAAAGAGATTGCTTGGGGGAGGCGAAGGCGAAAGCGAAGGCTGTGGGACGCGGGACGTGGGGGATGAGGTAGATCCGGCACATGTAATTATTGTTGCTGTATGCTATATGCATGTAAATGAGAGCTGCCCGTTGCATTGATGTGTAAGCACTTTGAAGTGCATTACCAAAGTGCATCAGCAGCAGCAGCAACATCTAAGCCTTCTTGTTGCAATTGTTGCTGTTGCTGATGCTGCTGCAACTGTAGCTGCATTTGCGATAATATGTTAATTAACTGCAAGTGATTATTGCCTGCTTATTGCTCAGCTTAGCCCCAAAACCATGCACACATGGAGACACTGGGCAGGGAGGTGGAGGTGGAGATGGAGTCGTTGGTGGAGATGGACACTCAGCCGGAGATACTTACATTTTTGGGCAAATGGATGCTGTTTGGATATGGATTGTATATTCTGTAGTCCGGCATTGGGCTACAATATTCGTCATATCGAAATATGCAATGCATTAGCTGATTATTCATTGAGGATGGGATGGTTGTGAATTGTCGATAAAAGCGATGATCTGTATTCGGAAAATGGAATTGAAACCAGCGGAAACAACGAAAAAGTATCAAAATTATAGCTAATCAGTATGAATTATTAATATAAGAAATATATGTTGCGATGTCGTGTGTTTCAATGAGTTGCAGTCATACATTTTTTACTTTATGTATGCTTTTCACTTAAAATATATTGGGTTTGTGTTTATATCATTGAACGCGTAAAGACTCTTGTTCTTTAAATACAATATCTCGTATATATATGTAGCTCAAAAAAGAAAAGTGAAAATCCAATGGAACTGTATTTGTCATCGCAGCAGGCTGTATATGAGGCGGATCGAACCTTAGTACCTCAGTAAAAGCATTTTCCACAGTCACAAACAATCTAAACAAATCGACAGAAATTATAATTCCCAAAAATTGAGAACCCGAATTTTGTTGGAAAACACCACAACCACTAACGGATTCATCAACAACGACATCCAGCTCAAGCTGAAGCTCAAGCAGGATGTTCCATCGCATTCTGACTCGCGGTAAGTGTTTCCACGATACTCCTAGCACTGGGGACAGTCCAAGGCAAGGCAATTATGGCCCTGGATTTCGCCATCCTCCAGGTGCACAGCGGGACTGGGGATCCATAGGGCAACTCCGCTGGAACAAATACAGCTCCCAAAAGGATCTTCAGATTTGTGACGTCCCAGAAAAAGGACGCTCAGACCTCGTGGCAGAAGATGTCTGCGAGATGAAAAAGAACCAGTCGCAGCAAATCGAAAACCGGAAAATGTTGATCGAAGGTCTGAAGAAAATGCACAAGGATCACAGCAAAGACAGCAACGAAGACAAGCCAGGCCAAGCTAAGATTTCTGGATATCATCAGTCCGTGGTGCCGCAGTGGCGCCAACCGGTGCCTTGGCCTGTTTACCGAGGCCCTGAAGTCAAGATGGTGCCCGACAAGGGTTACACCGAAGCGGGTGAGGCTCCCAGCGATGAGAAGCCGAAATTGTCCCGCCGCGACTGTTTGCGACTGATGTACAAGGAGGAGAGACAGAAGAGCTCCAAGGAGAAGATGTTGAGTTCCGATATTGAGTGGAAGGAGCGCCAGCAAGAGTTGGAAAAACGGATGCAGGAGACCGAGAAGGATAAGTACGTCTACCAATCCGAGATGAGCACGGAGCAGAAGAAAGACACCGACTAGTCGATCACTCCTCCCCCCTCTATGAAAACACCAGCTCCTTCCCTTCAATTGTCAAAACTCTTGTTCATTCATCATCCAGCAAAGAGCCAGCACCAGTTGGTGTTTCTCTTCTATATACTATACTATATATACTAATAAAACATAAATATAATCTGAACAGTACAAAAATTACCAAGAAGACTAATGAGAGGCAGGGAAGGTGTGGCTATGAATAACGAACATTCCATTTAGAAGCGTAAAGGGACAAACAACAACATTAGCAGCGCAGCCCATCTTGGGTTGTTCATATTTTCTCTCTGCAGATTGCACAAATCAAGCAGTTCACCGCTAAAACCTGTAGCCTTGGTTCGTTCGTGAAATGATGCAGCAAGCAGTTCATGCACAAAACCTGAAGCTTTGGTTCAAGCAGTGCGCCAATCGACAGTGCATATCTAAGCGTTGGATGTCTCCAAAACAATCTTAAGAGGAACACTGATATCATTTGGTTAATGATTAATATTTGTGATTCATTATATGTTTTTGAATATGTATATTAGTTTTGTAGTGAAAGTGGATATCTCCATCAACAAGAGCCACAGCAGCAGCAGGAGCACTATTATCCGCTGGAGGAGCATCCACAGCTTGGAGTAAATATTGTGGCATTCCTTACAGGGCGGACACTACATAGCTGGTTTCAAGCTTCACTCTGCTTCGCCTCGCCTGCACTATAGGTCAAAACGACAATTTTCTGATATAAATTAATAACTCGAAGGTTTTTCAAGTTTTTCCTAATTTGGAAATGGGTTTCGGAAAAAATGGGCGTGGCACTGCCCATTAACGCCCCTAAAAAAATTTATAAAAACATTTTTTTTTTCAGAAATTTTGTTTTTTAAATAAATATTAATATAATGTTTTAATATTCATTCTAGGTATATTTTATATTTCATATACATATGTATTAATGCAACATTAGGAACACATCATGCGCAGTGGAGTATCTGTTGTGGCGAAAAGACATGAATCGGAACCACTCGATATTTCATCCGTATAGCCCTGGTTATAATAATCCTAACCAGTACTTCAATCGGAACCGTTAAGAATAAGATCGGTTAACAGAAAATCAGTATTCTGACCAGTCATCACGTGCAATATAATTTCTTTTTGAAAAGCAACAAGTTTACCTGCGGTATGGTTTAGAAGATTCTGTAGACTGACTTTAGCTATTGTTTCTGAAACATCATCGGAGGTCTGCATTCCTTTTTTCTTTTCAGCCACTTCGTTATAGTGAGGATCAATATCACAATTTATTTTATTGCTCTTGCTCTAATATTAAAGCCAATGAATAGTCTGGTGGAGTTTGTGCAGGCTTCTCATTTGGCTTCTTCACAGATTGCCTGAAATGCTTTGCCTTGTCTGGGCTAAAAACAAGTAGCATTAGAACAGCTGCAAGGTCAGCCTGACCACTTTTGCGAACAGCTGTGCTTGCTGCTTGAATCAGCAAATTTTGAAAGGGCACATGCCGTCTCACATGCTGTCTCTGTTGGGATGTCCAGGTGGGTTGGTGCGTTGACACTTTTTTAAACGAAAATTTAAGCAAGAGCTTCCTTTTAGCCAAGCAGCATGCTTTTTTTGAAAATTATTTAGATGGTATCTACATTTTTCCCATCTCTCGGATAAATTCACACAAAATACGGCTTTTTTATGTAAATACTGATCAATATATGATCAAAATACGACGGACACATTTACATCGATATACGATCTAAAATAACGGAGACGAGCATCCACTCCATCAGTTCTTCCTTTAGTTTTCGCCATATTTCATGCAGACAGGCATTGCTTAGTATATCTAACCTATATGGTTATGTTCTATAAAATGTTACATTATGGGAAAAGTGCACAAAATGAGCATATTATCTTAACTGTTCTGAATTAACAAAAGATTACTCTACAATATGTATATAGTAACTTGGCTAACATGTGCTAACATTTTTTTAAAAGCCTTCCCAAAGATTTTTTTTTTGGGACGTCTCTTTATTAACACATATTACAGCCAACACTAACAATACCAACAACACAGATCTACCAACATATAAAGTCCAAACCCCACTGATCACTATTCATCACAAATTGTATTAACAAATTGGAATTAAAACAAAATGGAGCCACTTGAATTTCGACAAAAATTTTTGCACAATTTATGATTACATGCTGTTAGATTGAATCTGCTGTTTTAACAGCTGTTAACTTAGCATCAGAACACAATGTTAACATTTCTGGTATGCAACATTACGGTTTGATGTATTCCTAATGGGTACATAACAAAAGATAGATATTTTGAATACTTTTGAAAAATGAATTTATATCAGAAAATTGGCCATTTGACCTATAGTGGCCTGGTGCCTGGTACTCTCCGTATTCCCTTAGTACCTGAGTTCCAGAGTTCCTGAGTTCATGAGTTCCTGAGTTCATGAGTTCCTGAGTTCATGAGTTTTTCAGTTGCTTTTTCTTTAAAGCTTCCGGCATCCATTAAACTTCATTAAAAATTAAATATGCGCCCCAGCGTTGGCAACAGGCCCTCTGTACGCGGCCATGTCTCTGCGTATAGATCTGGCTCCGGTTCTGACTCCGGCTCTGGCTCTGGCTCTTGGCGGAACTGGGCGTGGCTGTGTTCTGTGTTCATGGGAAACCCTTTTTCCACGGACACACATCAATTTACTGGCTCCTGGTGGCCCCAAAAAATGTTCAAGACTTTTAATGAGATGAAGGTGAAATTTCATTATGAAGTTTGCCGCACTAAGATGTCAGGTCTCGCAGGCAGGTCTCCCCACCTCCTCCTCCGCCGGCACTCGCCCCTCATCACTGGGCCGCCTCCTAGCTGGGTAGGGGTGTGGTTGCGAACGGTAACCTCGTTAAGCTTAATTAATAGCAGCAATGTGATAAACACCCAGCGAAGAAGAGCAGAGCCCAAAATGGTCGCAGCCCAGGCCGCCATTTTGTGCCGGGCTAAAACCAAAACCGGAGCCACGAGGAGGCACACAGATCCAGACACAAAGTTTTAGCCAGGTGTCAACTACAGCCCCCCAAGCGGTAAGCAGCAAGCGGCAAGCGGCTGCGGATTTGGATGGGAGTCGAAGGACAAGTTCGCTTTTTTAATGAGCCAACGTCAACGTTGCCGCGCGCTGGCTGCCACTGACATTTGACAGATTTCCTAGGAGCAGCCGCTTAGATACTTTTGTGTGGCCCGGCGACCAGAACCAGGCAGGGGGGCAGCATTTTCTACTTATTTAGGCATTAACAGAAGTTGGGCATAAGCCACGGCAAGAAGTCAGCCATCCATCCACCCATCCACCCACCCACCTGGCCCTCGCTGTGTGGCAAGATTCTTTCGGATCGACAGAGGAGGGATTGAGATTGGTAAACGTTGGGGCAAATGCTGGATGGGGAGCATCGTTAGGACGAAATGTAGTTCAGACCCCCTCCCTCGTACCACCCCTAATGAGAGTTAGTGTATTTTCCATTTGGGTTTGGTCTGTTTTCAATTGAGAACGAAACCACACCAAAGAAAGAGGCTTTGGGGCCACCTTAGAAATAAGTTTGGATTGTTAAGCTAAACTTTGTTTTAAACTGAATTTGTTAACCCATTCAATTTTTCGAGCTCTACATAATATTTTATTGATTGATTGAATCTAGTGGAGTCTGCTGGAGGATTCTATGCTTTTATTTTCCCTACTTAAAGAAGGAAAGACAGCACAAGCACTGCCTTGTTCTCCACCGATATCTTATATGGCATATGGACATCGGGGATTAAATTGAACAGATACAGCTTTCAGTCCGTCTGAGCAGCATTCTCTGCCTTGAAGATATCCCAAAAAGTTGAAAGACATCTCTCATATCTGGTGTATCCTTAGCATAGAGAAATATTGCCATTTGAAGGTCAATTATATTAGCTTTGTTCTTGTACATTAAACGGCGTAGTCCATCCGCTCATTTTGTTCCATGTCTCAAGGCTTAATTTGTTTCCATCTTTTGGGTTTTTTTTGGTTTTGTTGCTACGTGCGTATATAATTTTCTTTGTTCTTTGCTTGTCTGTTTGCTCATAATGTTTGTTTGCCAAGGCTTTGGCGAGATCTGTGTGTCTGTTGTCTGGTTGGTTGTTTGGCCTTAAATTCCTTGTCGCTAAAATATTTTGGCCAAAGTCTAAGCATTAAGTCAGAGAAAGAGAATCAAAGATACAGGGGAGAGGGAGTGACGAGAGACAGAGACCAGAGACCAGAGTCAAAGGCGGTGGCGAGCGAGCGTTGCAAATATTTGCAAGCCGAGGGACAAGTATGCGCAATTAAAATTTGATTTAATACAAATGTACAGACACCCGATATATACCGACAGACAGACAGAGAGACAGAGGGACAGACATGTGTTTGCATTTGTATACGATTGCGATTGCGAGTACAAGTATTTGTTTGTCTGTTTGCTGGTGGCACACTCTCCGACTCTCACTCGTACTCGTACTCGTACAGTATCCAATTTCGGAAATTACTTGCGCATCATCAGATCTCGAAATTCCTTGAGTATCGAATGGAATTTAATTGAAGTCACGAAATTTTACACAAATTCAAGCAATTTCCACACACACACACACACAAGCACACACACACATGCGATGGAAATAAGGGATGGCGGTGGGGCTTATATGTACATAAATAAATCAGATAAAACATTAACACTTCTTTTGTGGGAGCTGTGGATTGGGGGCTTGGGCGGGGGAGGGGTAGTGGGTGGGGGGTAACGCGTTTGCCTTCCTTACATTTTTCTTGCTTTTGATGTTGAATTTTTAATTTTCATTAAAATTTGCCCGCCTTCCAGAAGCAGAAACAGAAACAGCAGCCGCCCTTATGACAGTCCAGTTGGGGGTTGGGGGTTGGGGTTGGGTCCGTGTGGGTTGCCTGGGTTGGTGGTGGCACACACACACACGCACACATACTTTGCTCCATTTACACTTACAATTAGTATTTGCTGTGTGCTTAATTGATATTTGTATAATGAAATGTGTCATAGGATTTTCTTGCCCGCATCATTCATGAATGGCATGGAGGAAGGTTCAGTTTCGGGGTAGGAGTTTACCTTGTGGGAGGAGATGAGGTCTCCCCCCACTCTTGTAAGTAATGAGAGAGTATCTCAAGAGTCTGTATGCCAAATCTTCTATGTATTTTCTTCTATAAATTAAGCTAGACCCAAACCATATTACACTGCCAATAAATTCCCCAATGTGATTTGTCGAGACAGCTTCTCTCTGTCTCTGTCTCTTTGCCGCGTTTTCTCTTATCACATGACACTCCTACAAATTGGATTTATATCGAACTCTGAACAGATTTAAAAGTCATGCTCCGATCTCCGATTCCTCTCTCCCCGCTCCCACTGCCAGCAACCGCAATCAATAAATCTGCTGTATATACATATTATTTTTCACCATTTTTTTTGGGTTCCTTTGCGCTCTTGATTGTTTTGGCTGGATGTTTAAAATGCGATAAATTAAATTAAATAGCTTAGGCCGTTCGGCAAGGAGTGGGAGTGGGAGGGGAAGTGGCCTGTGGGTCTGGCCTTTTATTTGGCTACTTACAGATTATGTGACATTTATTGTTCACGCTTAAATCTAGAAAATTGCAATTTAGCGGCCTTTGCTTTTGTCTCCGTCTTTCCACTTGGTCATTTGGTCTTGGGGTCCTGAAGGATGGGCCCTCCCGGCTGTGTCTTTGTGAATCACTTGTGGGTGGTGGTTGTTGTCAGAGCGGTGTGTGGGGGGTGGGGCGTGGGGAGTCTTTGAGCTTATCAGCTAGCCCCAAGGACAGAATTATGTCCTCGTCGCCATCGTCTTTGTCGCGTTTATTTTCTTTCTTACTTATTTTTCACTGTTCTCTTTTCTGGCGTTTTTTTTTTGTGCTGATGTTGATGCCGCCGCCGCACAGTTGTCTCGAGTTTCCGTTTTAATAAACGTCGATTCCGGCTTCCTGTTTGGCAGCGTTGCGTGCCTCCCACCGGATCTCACCCATCCGCCCATCTAGCCACCGTCCCCAAGCCCCGAGGCAGCCACCCCCGCAAATGAGAAGTCGTAATTGCAGGGCGCGTTACGTCTGGCTACGGGTTCTTCTCCGGCTATGGCTACGGCTATGGCCACGGCTACGGCTAGGACTCCCTGGCTGAAGCAGGGCTGTGTCTTCATTTATTGCCAATATAATTTTTTGACTTTGCTGGAAATTTAATTTCCTTTTTTCTCCGTCGCTTCTTCGCCCTCGCTTTTTGCTGGCATGTGGGAAAGTTTTCCCAGCATAAGCATCATCATCATCATCGTCGTCCGCATCATCCACCGCTACTGACACTTGTCCCGGGGCCCCATGGCCATGCAATACCGAATCGGTTATGGCGTCTGCCAACAACTACAACACAAAAAGCGGATGTCAAAACAGTGGCAACAACTACAAAGACAGACTACAAGACAGCAATAAGAACAGCAGCAAGAAGAGCAAACATCCAACAAATTGCGCGAAAAAAGGGTTACAATATCTGATTATTAGCCTGCTAAAGCTGCAAGTAAACCCGAAACGAGTCTCAGATCATCAACAGCCCCCCACACCAGCTAAGCACCACAAAGTGAAGCGCCTCGAGGAGCAGTGAGAGCAACAAAGATGGCGAATACTAAAAAGTGAAGGAAAATAGTTACAGAAAGTAGCAATAAATAAAATGTCATCTTGAACAACTTTAATGATTACTTACAACAACAGGAATACAAAGATCAAAAACAGAAGAAATTCGAACATAATTAACAACAAAAACTATACGAAAACAGCAATGACCTTTGCAAGCGCCTGTTACTAACAAAATATTCCTAGCCCAAAGGAAATATTAATCAATAACAACTTTATATTCTGGATGTTGCAATAAATTTTCTTAAGACTATTTTGGAGCCACTCAACGCAAAGATACGCACTGCTTGAACCAAAACTTCAGGTTTTGTGCATGAACTGCTTGCTGCATCATTTCACGAACGAACCAAGGCTACAGGTTTTAGCGGTGAACTGCTTGATTTGTGCAATCTGCAGAGAGAAAATATGAACAACCCAAGATGGGCTGCGCTGCTAATGTTGTTGTTTGTCCCTTTACGCTTCTAAATGGAATGTTCCCTATTCATAGCCACACCTTCCCTGCCTCTCATTAGTTTTCTTGGTAATTTTTGTACTGTTCAGATTATATTTATGTTTTATTAGTATATATAGTATAGTATATAGAAGAGAAACACCAACTGGTGCTGGCTCTTTGCTGGATGATGAATGAACAAGAGTTTTGACAATTGAAGGGAAGGAGCTGGTGTTTTCATAGAGGGGGGAGGAGTGATCGACTAGTCTGTGTCTTTCTTCTGCTCCGTGCTCATCTCGGATTGGTAGACGTACTTATCCTTCTCGGCCTCCTGCATCCGTTTTTCCAACTCTTGCTGGCGCTCCTTCCACTCAATATCGGCACTCAACATCTTCTCCTTGGAGCTCTTCTGTCTCTCCTCCTTGTACATCAGTCGCAAACAGTCGCGGCGGGACAGTTTCGGCTTCTCATCGCTGGGAGCCTCACCCGCTTCGGTGTAACCCTTGTCGGGCACCATCTTGACTTCAGGGCCTCGGTAAACAGGCCAAGGCACCGGTTGGCGCCACTGCGGCACCACGGACTGATGATATCCAGAAATCTTAGCTTGGCCTGGCTTGTCTGCGTTGCTGTCTTTGCTGTGATCCTTGTGCATTTTCTTCAGACCTTCGATCAACATTTTCCGGTTTTCGATTTGCTGCGACTGGTTCTTTTTCATTTCGCAGACATCTTCCGCCACGAGGTCTGACCGTTCTTTTTTTGGGACGTCACAAATCTGAAGATCCTTTTGGTAGCTGTATTTGTTCCAGCGGAGTTGTCCTATATATCCCCAGTCCCGCTGTGCACCTGGAGGATGGCGAAATCCAGGGCCATAATTGCCTTGCCTTGGACTGTCCCCAGTGCTAGGAGTATCGTGGAAACACTTACCGCGAGTCAGAATGCGATGGAACATCCTGCTTGAGCTTCAGCTTGAGCTTGACGTCGTTGTTAATGAATCCGTTTGTGGTTGTGGTGTTTTCCAATAAAATTCGGGTTCTCAATTTTTGGGAATTATATTTTCTGACGATTTGTTTAGTTTGTTTGTGACTGTGGAAAATGCCTTTACTGAGGTACACTGTGTGGTTCGATCTGCCTCATATACAGCCTGCTGCGATGACAAATACAGATCCATTGGACTTTCACTTTTCTCTGCTTTCATTTCATGTGCTTTCAGACGCATGCACAGGGGACTTTCTGGCGTAGGAACAACTCTATGTATTTGTTTTTTAGTTTTTAATATTATAGAAAGAGTGTACTGTTGTTTTTTTTGTCCTATGTATACTAGGCGGAGCGTTGATTTTTTTATCGATGAAATTGAAACAGGGGTTTAATAAGTGAGACCATTTAAAACAATACCAACAGGAAAAACAACTCAAACAAAAGGAACTTCAATAGGATATATTTTCATAATGTTCATGCAAGCCATGCAATCATGTTTCATCTCAGAGAAACGGAAATCCTACCCGGCAAACAATGCTCCATTTTCATTCTCATACCACATACTACACATACTACTACTCTCTTCTCTTCTCTTCTCTTTATTTATTGTATGCCATGAAATAAACATATGAATATTTATGGCGGACAAGAGTATCTATCTTTGGGTCTCAGAAGAGGGGAGAACAACAACCGAACCAAACAGTGGGTGGAGTGAAAGTTTAAGTAAGTTTATGCAAATAAACTCTGACTCTGACTCTGACGATATGGTTGCTGTTTCTGTTGGGTGAGGCGAGTTTTTGTTAAGGATCCCAAAGATATGAGTGTAATGTATAGCAAAGAAGCTTACAAAATGGCTGGGGACTCCAAGATGCAAGTTTGTGTGAGGATTAAAGCGACCTACGGAACTCTTTTACATACATACATACATATGTACATATGTGTACGCCCCTTGGCAAAGCCTCGTCGAGCCATGGCCATTAAGCAAATTCTCTGGCATTAAGGCAAAGTGTTAAAATTATGATCTGTTAAGTGTCTAAATACGAGCACAGTCTTCAGGCCTAGAGGGTGGTTCGCTTGGGTCCTGCTGCTCTGCTGCTCTGCCGCTGTGCTGTGTATTTAAAATGTCATTTTGTTGTCAACCTCAGACTTCTTGTCTTATGTCAAATTATAATTATGGCGCCATGCTACTAACGACATTAACAGCTCCCGAATGCCCGACCCAAGAACAGCAACAACAGCAGCAGCAGCAGCCATTAAATTGCCTAAGCGTACGAACCCTTGTTGCTGGGTGTCCCTGTTGTCCTTGCGCCGCTCTGTACCCCACACTGGGGTCTGGGTCTGGCTATGGTTCTGGTCCTGTTCCTGGTCCTGGTCCTGGCTCGCCTTCATTATCAGCATCGAAAGTTAAAATGCAGGCAAAGGCAGCTGCCAGCAAATGAAACATTTTCGTTGTGTAAGGTTAAACGTTTCAAAAACTTTGTTTTAAAATCACTTAGCGCCTGAAATACACTTACAGACACACAAACACACACACACACACACACAGACATAATTATTTGTATAAATGGATGCATAGTGAAGCTTCCAAAATGAAGAAAAAAATTTTAAAGGAATATTAGCTTGGAAAAGTTTTCCAAGAAATGGAAACGCAGCTCAATCAAAAAAAGTACTCATTAAGCAAAACCATTTCATGGGACGTCCATTTAAAGAGGCTTCACTGTAGCTGCCTCACCATTACATATAAAATTGCACATTTAATTCAAAGACAATTTCTCAGATGCCAATGGAATCTTCTTCTTATGGAACTATTTATATTATACAACAAATAGAATACCCCTTTATCTGTGGGTTGTCTTTTTTAATTAGTTTCTACTGTACGCAAACACACACACACACACACACACACACGTGCACATCAAGCCAGTGTTGGGCTCTACGAAAAGGGTGCAGACTGTTCTCCATTCCCATTACCATTTGTAACCCCATCCCCATTCCCATTCCCAGGATCGTCGTCGTTGTCGTTGTCGTCGCCTTTTGCAAAGTGGTGATAATTTCTGCTTTGTTGCGAAAATGACAACATTTTAACCCGGCACAACAGCAGCAGCAGCAGCACTCCACCACCCATTTACCCACTCACCCACGCAATTCCACCACACAAGCACAAGCCAGCTACACCACCCCTCCCATCTCTCCTTACATTCCTACACCACTGTTGAAGGTCTCAACTTGCAATGGACGCGACTTGTGTCGACTTTTAATGGTTTTTCATCTTATTAGCAGGGAAAAGTTCTTTGTCGCCGTTGTTTTCCATGCCACGCCCACACAGCCAGAGGGCTGAGCTGGGAGATGGGAGTTTAGCAGGACGGTGGAGGGTGGTGCAAAATGGCCAACAGCTACAGATTTATTTGCAATTTTTGCTCATTTGGCAAAAACACAAAACGAACTGAAGAGAAGTGAAAATAAATAGACGCCAAAGTCCTTTGTCTTTAGCCACTTTGTGAGCCTTCTTTGGTTACATCCAGCGTCTCTACACTCCACACTGCGCACTCGGTCGACACCACCCTTCTGCCCTCATTCCGTTACTCTCCTCCCACCCAATCCGCCGCTTGTTGATGCTGCTGCTGTTGCGAGTATCTGAGGGCGCATAATTAAAAAAGTTTCATTTCATTTTCTTGGGTTTCTTGGTTCGTTTCGCCTGTTTATGTTCATTTGTTTTCTTGTGTAGGTTTCTGGGGTTTTTGGTCCCCAAGTTCTCTTCTCTTCTCTGCTCTTCTCTCTGGCTACAACTCCGCCATTTGCCAGCCCTTAAAATTGTGTGGGTCCCTGCCCTGCCAACAACTGTCGTCAGTTGTTTGTTGCCTTTTGTCTTAATGATTACCGCCTTCTTGCGTTTTTTGCATGCTTCGTTTAATTTAATATTAATCTAAGAAGTTTGTTTGTTTTTTATATGTTCTTTTGGTTGGCTAAGGCTGTAGATGTGGATGTGGCCGTGCCTGTGGAGGTGGATGTGTGGATGTGGACCCAAAAGCTGCAAATGACTTCGGTTGGGTGCTGTTGTAGTTTAACCTGAAGTGAAATGATGATGCCCCTGGTGGAGTGTTTTTAATTAGGATAAGTAGCCAACAAAATTTAGTTTAGGCCAAGTTTAATAAGTATTTGATGGTGCTACGAGTCAGCTACGAGTCGTTGGCTAATTTAAAGCTTAAGAAATGCATCTCATTGCTCAGCTTTGTGTTAATCGAGGTTAATCCCCCTCCTTGCCTCAAGGCAAACTTCCACCCCAAGGCTTCCCCATCCCATCCCATCCTGTCCAGGGACAAAGGCAAGGGCAAGGGCTACCCTCACATCTCACCTTTTGTTGATTAACTAAAGCATTTTGGCATTCAAAATGTTTGGCAAATGAATTTTATATTCGCGCCCCCCGTGCATCTCTTGACTGGCGTCGTCTGGGAGTTCCAGTTTATGGATATTTCAAAAATGCACAGTTCTATTTAGAGGGGAGAATGGATGACTGGATGGACGAGCTGTCCAGCTGCTCGGCGCAAATGTTAGGCTTTGGGAGCAACTATCTCGCCGCTGATTGAAGTCACTGATCAGAGGGAGTCGATGACCGCTGAGTCGCTGTGGCAAGGTCGGCCCCATAGACATGCAAGGCGCCATGCCGCATGACTGTTTGTTGACCAAATTCCTTACATAATCCACGGACGGACAGATTAGGCATCGATGCGGACCTGGACTCAGACACAGACCCAGAACACAATAGTTGCCATGTAAAAGTCATTGCAGAGTGCTTGAATAATGCATTGCAAGCGAAGGAAATGTATGCAGTTCCGATCCCGGCTCCCGGCAGTCGGTTCCTGTTCAGGACCCCAAAAGGACCCTCTCACCCTCTAACTACATATTCGTTCATTCATTCGTTTATTTACGGTTGGTGTCTGCATGCCAGAGCTTCATTTGTAATATGTTTGTGTGTGTGTGTGTGTGTGGGTTGGGTTCTAGTTTTATGAAGCTTTCACAACTCCGTCGGGGGTTAATTTTCGCGAAAATATTCGAATTCAATGCCGCTACATGCCAAATTCCGCACTTTAATTTCCATGTGCATTCCCATCCCCATTCCCATTACCACCCCCATCTCTCCTCTAACTCCAACATGGTGAACCATGGTCCATGGTCCATGGCAACCCATAGGGTCGGGTCATAGACAATCTATAAATTCACAGCATAATTAGCAGCTGCTGGAATACCACTCGTACCGTGGGCGTTGCGTGGCGTACCGTGGGGCATGGGGTGGTCCTTGGGGCGCCTTGGGGGTACCGCTGCGTGGATTGCATTGGAATGGTCGCCAAAAATATTAACCAAACACCGACGCATCGTCCCACTGTGTGCGGGATTTCGGATTTTGGATTTCTGTTGGCTCTTCGACTGCAATTCGTTTAAAGAGAAGTTGTGTGTCGCTAGAAGTGGTTAAATCATCTTAGCTCTCAAATTTGTCCTTTACCATAATACCATTCGAATGGGAGATCAAAATCACTGCTGATAGATACATGGATAACCTTTTCGTATTTTCTCATCCTCTAATTGACAGGCAAAAGTTTCACGCTGACAATTGTCATCTCGACGAATCCCATCCAGATAGCCACATATACGAAGGCCATCAAGGTGACCGTGGACGGGCCACGAGAGCCACGCTCCAAGGTCCGACATCAGGGCTTCCATCCGTTCGCCTTTGGGCCGCAGCGCTTCGGACCGGATCCACTTATGGCCGGATTGCCCTTCAAGTTGCCAGGTAAGCACATCAACAACAACAACAAGGGCTACACACAAAAAAAAGCCGGGCTTAAACGATAGCATTACCACTTGGCCGATAGGGCGGATGGGATCCTGGCCCGAACGGAACTAAGCGGCTTTGTCAAATGGCCTCAAGGGCTTGTCGCTCGTTAGACACCGAACCACACGTATCAATGTCAGGTGGCGTGGTACAGATGGGTGGCAGGAGGCAGGAGGCAAGAGGCCGAAGGCAGGGCGAGAGGTTAGGCTGGCTTATTGCTTGTCTATTTTGGCCGCGGGGCCGCACGCGAAATTAGCTGTAAATAAATATACCTTTTTAAGGGGTTAAACGAACCGAAGCCCGAAATGCCGAATGCCAAAGGCTATGTGCCATGCAGAGCGGGAGAGAGCGAGAGGAAGAGGGAGAAGGAGTTCCATCTGGATTGGCTTATGGGTTAATTAGAGATTTGTGTATATAACCCGATTGGAAACCCCTCATTATACGGCAGAGTTTCCATTTCCCTGCAATTGTCTGGGTGGGCCATTCGACCCATCTCCAGCCCAAGGGTATCCGGGTATCCGCTAATGAGATGAGCCGACGCTGAATGGATTGTTTGGAGTTAAAATGGATCGCTTAACTCCTTAGTAGGTCGTTTCTAATGGCAGCAAAACTTAGGGAACTTTACTACTCGGGTTTCTTGGAAGATTGCTAATGCCTTCGAGACTTAAAGCCCATAATAGTGGTAAGCATCTATGGGAAGTACTTATTAGAACTCGTAGGCACTCGTAGTGCCACTGCCAGCAAATTTATCCTATCGAAATTATGCCCAGGACCCGCTACTGGCTGTGCTTCATTAACACCTCCAGCCATTAGCATAAAGATGATGACAAATGGATCAGGGCGGACACGTCTTCAGCCATCAGTTAGAGACGGATTCACAACCACCCTGTCACTCGCTGTGTTTGTGTGTGTCTGTGTATGTGTGTGTGTGTGTGTGTCTGTGTGCCCTATTTATGGAAACACTGGGAGAGACACAATAGAGGCGACAATTATACAACAAAACAACAGCTTGAAAAATCCATTAAAATGATTTTAATCCTTTAACGAGTCACAAAAAGCGCCTGGCAGCCGGCAGCCCGAAGGCTGACTTCGGTGTTCTCGAAGATATATGTAGCTGCTGTTGAAATGCGCATCGCCTCGCGGGGGATGGTAATATCCTCTTGGATATTACTTGAACCCGAATCCGTACCATACCCCGTCCTCGAACCCAAGCCAACCCCAAGCAGCAGCGGCAGCAGCAGGCGTAGCCTTAAATTATTTAAAAGAGCCCCGCGCGACTGTTGCAACAATAAACACGCGATATAACCAGACTGCGAACAAGGATAACGATGGCAAGGACGACTGTGAGTGGGCTGTGGAGGGGAGTGATCCCGAGAAGCAAGAACTGAAACTGAAACAGAAACAGAAACAGTCGTCGCCTGGTGAACAAATCGCGTTTGATACGCTTTGATTTTATTAAAATTTAACAATTTCACTATGAAATTTATGAGGCCTGCCTCTGCTGATGCCTCCAGAGCTCTGCGGGTGGTTCCATTTCGCATTGGTTCGATTCAATGCGATTCGTTTTCGTTTGTCTGCGGATGGGGTTGGGGATGGGGATGGTGGTGTTCCCCTTGCCAAAAAGGCTTACGTACCACTTGTTTCAGATGTTTCAGATATCGTTTGTTGCGTTCTCGTTTTTTTTAATCAGTTCACAGTTGTCAGAGTTCTTTGGGTGATATGAGAATTCATCATTTAATTATTTACTAAATTTATCCACCTATGTACATCTATGTATGTACATCTGTGCGCCACAATCATTGACCCTCAATAGTAGAATATCCTGCGGGTGGTATCAAAATTAACTGATTCGAGACATATTGATTTGAAAATGGTTGAAATGCGTATTCCGAATGCCGTTCCCTTGGAAAACCTTTAGCCCCTCCACTGTCCTGGCAAATCATTTAAAAATAAGGAAACTTTTCGCCAACATCTACTGAACTAAGAGACGGAGGGAGACACAAAGCGAAAGCGAGAAAGAGAGTTAGAGAGACGTTGGGACTGAGTGGAGGAGGACGTGGGGGAGGAGCACTACTCGTGCTCGTACACTATCTCTCCACGACAGTGCAAAGTGACACAGCAGCAGCTGAAAAAGTCTCAAAATTACATTAAAAACTAAAAGGACTTTGTGCTTCTCATGCATGCTCGTGTGTGTATATGTAAGTGCTTACTTATACATGTATGTGTGTGTGTGTGTGTGTGCATGAGAGTAGTTTTTTGGCATACGAAAAGGTTCTGAAGCTGCTGCTGCGTGTCAGAGAAAGTTTGCCAAATGATTAAAAGGACTCGGCAAATATGTAGTTGTGAGCCCTTTCTCGCCCCTGAGACGTTGCAACGAAATAAATATAAAATGGCGTTGTAAGCAGAAGCACATTAGTGACAAGCTACCATCCCAACCCAACCCAACCCCACCCCACCACCACCACCACCCCTTTCCCTCGATTTCTCTCAAATTTTACCCATTTCACCCCACATTCTCATACACATCCTTTGTGAGGTGCCTGGTACCTCTTCCTTCTCACTCACCCACTTTCAGTGTGGAAAAGTGGAAAATTTGTAGCTTCCGCAGCGGATATCCTGTTTCACACACGCGTTGCCTCCCCGCATTACACCTTCCCCCTTCACCCTACCCTTTGACGAGCACGAAGTGTAACTAAAAAAGTTTCACGTTGCGTTTTTAGTGAAAATTATATTAAAATTTTGCGCTTGATGTAATTTATGTCATAAAACCCTAAAGAGCCAGGACTCCTCCTGTGTGTATATGTGTGTATGTGTCCTCCTGTGTGTAGATGTGTGTACGTGTCTTTGTATGTGTGTCTCGCTAATGTTGTAAATGAATTTTCTGCTCGAATTAATTTCCCCAAAAACGTCCCAAGACAATGGCAGACGGAGCACCCCACCCTCACCCACCCACACGGCATTGTATGTATGTATATGTATGTATGTATATTTTTTCCTCATTTAAGATTATTTATTTAAAACCCCTTTTTTGGTCCTGCTGTTGTTTGGCTGCTGTCAAAGGCAAAGGCGCCCGGCAAAGATCAAAGTCTGTTGACTCCACCCTGGTACACCCACACACGCATACATATGCATATACGCACACACTTACACATACAAACACACAGCTGTAAAGCGACTGCACCACATTTGGTTTATCCTTTGAGAAGTAAGAGGATTGTGGGTCCGGGCACTTTGTGTTGAGGTCTGCTTCAAAGCTAAAGAATGCCAATCGAGAGAAGATCAAATCAAATCAATTATTTCAACTTCAAGTCAGTTGTTGTTTTAAAAGGCAAAAGAATGCCTCCAAAACATCAGAGATAGAATAGGAAATAATCCGACTATTACACGTTTATCTCAGATTAATTCCAACAAGCACAAATATTCTATTAAATATGGTTTATTGTTCCTCTAATTTTACTCAGACTTATTTTTGATTGATAACATTAATAGCTACTTTCTATAATAATTTCTTAATGTTCGCCTATATGTATATTAAATATAGTTTGATTGTTTAATGCATGTACAACGAGTAGGATCTATTTAGCTTTTCCGCATCAATCACAAAACTCTCCGAGTACCGGGTAGACATATGAATTGCAATGACGGAGGGCTTTGACAGTTTCTATTTCTGTCAAAGTCACTTCAAACTTTCTTTCTTCTGAATCAATTCCACACCTCTTTAAAATCTCTTAAAAGAGCCCTCAGTTCCAGCAGAAAGTGAACAGCTTCTTTCATGTTCTTTGTCATCATTTCAACACGTTTTTCCTCTCCATTTTCTTTGCTTTTGTTGGTTTTTTTCTCTGTTGGCTGGGGTGGCCTTAAAGGGTTAAACGTTGTAGTCTTTAAACAAGTTAATAAACTCTGCCCCCCGCCATTCCACCTCCCACAAAAAGAAGACACAAAAAAAAGGGAGTGAAAGAAAAGAATGAGATGATTTAGTACATATAATCAAACATGCAGACAGACACACAAAATTTGCACAGTCACAGTCACAGTTCGGTTGACGGGGGAGTACGAGAGAGGCTAAGGGTAGAGCAGGCATGCCCGAAGGCCTACAGCTCAATTTGGCTGACAAGAGCAAAACATACATACTATATATATGTATGGAGAGGGAGATATTTTAAAGTCATTGTCCTTGTAGGTCTAAAAAGCCTCGGGGCCTGCTCTCGCTCTCTCTCTCTCTGTCTTTGTCTGCCCCTCTGGCTGTATGGGGACTGTGTGTCGTCCCCCAAGGACATATTACAGCATTGATTCAATTTCATGTCAATTTACGTGTCAATGCGACACTAATACGCCAAGGGTCGTGGACTCCGCCCAAGAGTCCTGTCCCCGGCCTATCGCCTGGCCTCCCCTTATCATGCCGGGGCGAAAGGAAGGGAAGCAGAGCGGGAGCTGGGTCTGGGGCTGAGTCTGGGGCTGGGTCTGAGTCTGGGGCAACAAGGTGTGCATTTAAAATTATTTACAACATTTGCGAAAATATGTTTGCCAAATGCCAAAGAGCACAGAGGCGGCAGCAAGCAGCAGCAATGTAATTTTGTTCGTTTTCGGGCTGCCCCCTCCCCTCAAAAAAGTATGCTACGCTTTTTTTGCAGCCCCGTCTCGGTAATAGCTTGCGGCCTGTTACGCCTTGGCCTTGGCCCCGCGCGTGTGGGTATGTGTGGGTTAGATTGGTATGCCAGGGCATCACACTCATCCAGCCACACATCTTCCACACCACCCCAATCCGGGTCTCGCCTCCCGCCAACATCCCAATCTAGATTTCTCGCCTCCTCCCAACCCCCCCACAATCTGGTACTGAACGCATGTGTTGACAACACTTGTGTAACGGTAAATTTGTGCGTATTGTGCGTGTATGGATGGAGATGGATGGGGTCGCCGTTGCCGTCGCCCCTCGCCGTTTCCAGGGATCCCTGACAGAACACAAAATAGCAACAAATTTGCCAAAACAATTTGCAAATCTACAACAAATACATGTAAATACTGATATGACAGACACTTGACAAAACATACACCCAAGTGCTGGTGCTGGGTGTCGAGGGGGGCTCTCTAGTGGGTGGCAGGGGATGGGGAGATGGGGAAAGGACATCCCACTGAGCTCTCACCTGTGGCGAATGCCACTGATAAGTGATTGGCAACAGCTGCCTGGCCCAAAGTCTTTATTAACTTGCTCCCAATTTTTCTTCATTCTTTTTTTGTTCTTTTTTGTATTTTGTGCTAGTTCCAGGGTTGCCACGCCAGCAGGGGGTGGTTTGGTGATTGGTA
Organism: Drosophila algonquin; assembly: GCA_035041765.1. Lineage (NCBI taxonomy): Eukaryota > Metazoa > Arthropoda > Insecta > Diptera > Drosophilidae > Drosophila > Drosophila algonquin. The sequence continues at coordinate 38,266 of JAWNKY010002598.1, forward strand.
CTTTATGAAATATCTATAAATTGCTGAATTATTTTGTGACAAAATGCTATGATGGTAATATTTCGGTGAATTCTAGGTGATTAACCCCTGGGCGGGTGCCAGGGTTTCCACGGTTTTCCAGGACGGGGGATTGTGATGTGTGTGAAATATCTTCAAGTTGGCAAAGGGTGTTGGATGATTTTTATATAGTAATTTGCATATTCTAGATATAGCTTATTAAATCTGCCAGTAAAAAAATCTATCCCGTATCATGAAACAAAAACTTTATTTACTTTATAAATTCAACCGTTTTCAATATGATCTGAAAAGATGCGAAGCATAAATCGTAATCTCTTTTTGGAATTCCTTCTGTATACTTTCATCTCGTTCTATTTCCCACTCGTTGCACAAGCTTCATCTGCACTCGTTGCACAAGCTTCATCTGCACTCGTCCGTCTCTATTCGCCATTCTTGGATCCCCAATTTTAATCCTTTATTTGCAATTCTTTCTCCAATCTGCCATCTTCTGCAATCTGCAACATCCATTCTACACTCTCATAGCACATTGGATAATATCTCAGAGCACAAAACCAAACATTTCTGAAAATATGGGTTAATCAACAAGACTTGGAAACAACAGAAACAAACAAGGAAATCGCCAACGGTAAAATGGTCCAAAAAAACCCATAAAGGCATTAAAATGTACCGCAAAGTGCGCACGAAAGTAACCAATAATATCGGTAACCAAAAAATAGAAACAGCAACAGTAGCAGCAGCAGCAGCAGCAGCAGCGGCAGCATCCGCCGCAAAACAGAAACGAAACGGAGAAAACGAACTCGAAGCTTCCTTCGCTGCGCTCTCCACTCAGCCAGCCGCTCGCTGCCGGCGTCGCGGCTACTGTGCGAGTGCGAGTGTGTGCGTGTGCGTGTGCCTAAGCGCAGGCGCTCCCTCTCTCGCTCTCGCACTTGCGAGTGAGTCGCTTTGTCGAGCTTTGATGACTTTCGGGCCATGTACTGTTGTCGGAGATTTCCCCTGATTCGTCGGACTGGCTCAAATCCCACGGCGAGTGGCATGGGTTTGGGGTGTCTGTCGGCAAGCAGCAGCAAAGTACAGTAGTACCCCTCCCCAGCCGCCCCACCCCCAGACCATGTGGTGAGTTAGAAAATCGGTTTGAGCCCGAGTGGGTTTGATTTTTTTTCTTCTCCGCTCTCCGCTCTCCTTTCTTTTCTTTTGTTGTTGTTTTTCTTCTTGTCTTTTTTCCAAGGCAACGTCTTGTGGTGAGAAATTGTTGCGCGCCGTTGAGTTTTTTTTCGTTTTCTTTTTGTTTTGTTTTGTTTTTGCCTTTGCTCTGGGTTTATTTTTGGGCGCGCCTTTCGTTTTCATTGCGGGTGTGGGCGGGTGTAGTGGGTGGGTGGGTCTTTGGTTAGCTCTCTCTCTCTCTCGCTCTCTCTCGCTGGGTGCCTGGGCGCCGTGCGTCCCACGTCGAAAAGCCGTCGGCGGCCGGGAAAAGGAAAAACGCTGCATTTGCCGTCGGCAAACCGCTAAAGATGCTCTCCGTATCAAGAACCAAGAAGGGATTTTGTATAGGGATTGGAGTCCCATGTGCTCTATAATTTAATAAAAATTGTATCATTGACTAAAGATTTCATTTACCTTAAACATTGTTTTTATTTCCTTACAAATCGTTTCTTGGAAATGTTTTTGTTACTTAAAGGATAGATTTAATATTGGATATGCGAAATTTGTTTATGAACTAAATTATTATTATGAGCCGCGGCCTTAGACTCGAATGCAATGCAGCGATGATTTTGTAAGTTTCCATGAGATTTCCCACAAATAATTACGGTGAATTTGCGATATGAATCTCATAGTTTTCTCTAGATGGAAAATAGCTCAAATTTCCGTTCGCGCCCACTCCACTCCACTACAACAATGGTAGCTTCTAGGCCCCCCCCCCCCCCACCAGTTTACCACCCCCTGACCATACCCACCAACCAAAATATCTCCCCACATTGCGGTACCCAAAAAAAAAGTAGGAGAAGAAATAGTATAAGAACAAGAAGCGAAAGCAAAGTTCCAAAAAGGAGAAAAAAAAAACAACAAGACGGGAAGAGACGAGAAACAAGAATAGGACGTTGGGGCTCATGAAAGCTTTTTGTGGCGCACCAATGGCACCGCGTTATGCTCCGACACACATACACACACACACACACCGACACACACACACAGGCATAGCAATGCCATAGGAGAGGTTACTAGAGGGGGAGGGACCGGCACCTGCCCCAAATGGGAATACGCCACGCCGAGGCAGCACCATCGACGAATACCGTTACGTGGTGTGCCGAAGAAAGTCCGACCCCAAAAAAAAGCTGAAAAAAAAGCAGCAAAAAAAACTGCAGAAATGGCAAACCCAAAACTGACACCAAGCGCGGCTAACCCTTTATCGCACATAGGGTTTCCCTTACAGGACCGCATATTTAGGTTTTTGTTATGGGGCTCCCACTGCACTATGGGTAAAATTCCAATTTTTCGGGTATTAATTAATAACTCCTAAACTAAGCAAGATTTTTCGATGCGGTTTTTTATGTTGTTATTATGTAAGCCCCTAGAAACATTTTTTGAAAAAATGGGCGTGTCACCGCCCACCCATAAAAAAAAATTATTTTTTTTTTTGTATTTTATTAAGAAATTGAATTTAGTACTAATATTTATTAACCATAATTCTCTTTTATACATAAAAATAGAGTTTTACTTTTGGAAAACCATAATTTTGATCAAAATCAGGAGCTAAGGAAATAATAAATAATATTAACAGACATTTTCTTCATTTTCAACATCTTCATCACACATAAAAAATATAACGTCAAATTCTTCTTCAAAATCATAAAAAGTTTGATTTGGTCTTTCAATTTCACATCATAAGAGGTTTAACACATCAATAGGCAGGGAAATCAACAAGTAGACGTTGCCCTCTTGAGCTTTTGATAGAGCTGCTGCTTGTTTTTTTGTGCTTCTTCACCTTTCAATCAGTAAGCCAACTTTGGAAGTCCAATATTTCAATTATTCTTCCTATTTTAATCGCATATGTATAATTTTGTTCTGTTCATTCACCAATTTAAAGCTTTTCCAAAATATTGTTTGTTCTGGTTGCATTTTTTTAAATTTTTTGAAAAAAAAATTGACTTTTGCTGTTTAAATGTGATCCATATTTGAAAACATTAACATTTTTATTTAATCTCCTCTTAAAAAAATCAAGAATTGCATTTTCCTGGTTGTAGTTCCCTTTTTCCTTGCGACATACATCAAACAGCTCCGCATTTAAAATCTGGATGTCACCTGCCAAAAATTAATTTGCCCAGATAGTGCGGAAAAGTGCACATTGAGACAAACTGCATTTAAATCACAATTAATGGCGCTACAACATGAACTAGGACGTACACTTATGAAACCTAAAGGTCGTTTTCTAGGCCTCTACGAACTTGAAATTTATTTCCAAGAAATTACCTTTGAGAACCCTTACTACTTTTACACTATATTAATAAAAAACGGACAAGTACAAAGTTTTAGTACAACCAACACATAGTACAAACCTGTGTGATTAATATCCATTTTAAATTTTACAAAAAGAATGTGTCGCGTTTGAATACGAGCAATTTGAATATCGGCCACAAAAATATTTCAATCTTAGAGCACGTGCCTTGTAACAGAACAGCTGACTTTAACAGCGGATTGGCTTAACATTGGTCTGTTACATAACATTTTTCGTATTGAACTTTACAGTTTGAAGTTTTCTTAAGATGTTAACACAAAAAAATTACCAATTTTAATAACTTGAAAAAATGATTAAATACCCGAAAAATGGAAATTTTCCCCATAGTGCACTGTCGACGTCGCTGCTGCTGTGTGTGTGTGTGTGTGCTATGGGGGCTTGGCCACTGCCCACACAGACAGTGGCACATGTAAGTATGTATGTAAGTACATACATATATATGTATGTATGTATGCATATGTACATAGTTTTGGGTTACCCAAAATCGACATGATGCTATATTATATGGCAACACAATTTGCTCAATGGTCTGCCTCTGCCGCTGCGCTGCCACTAACACTGCCACAAGTGCTGCTGCTGCTGCTGCAGCGACGTCGTCGCCATCGCCATCGTCAGAGGACCCGCTACCAACTTTAAGTAGCACTCGACATCGTGGGCGGGCACTACTCAGATCTGTGTGTCTGTGTTTCTGTGCTTGTGTGTGTGTATGTGTGTCGTCGAGGGAGGCGTGACAGTAGGGTAGGGGATGCTGTGCAGAGGAGGTATAACTAGGGGACAAGGGAGAGGCCCCTTGGGTCCCCCGGGCCCCCGCCACCATCACCGATCGTCGCACTTCTGTGGGCTGTAACTGCTGCCATTTTGTGTGACACAAAACTAAAAACCAACTATAAAATTGTGTCTCATCTGGGATACACAGAAACTCCCCTGCACATAAGTACATACATAGATATTTATATATATATATATATATATGTATATATATATATACATATGTATGGGCCAGGCAATTTGGACAAAAAATATAATACGGGATGAAGGAGACTCATAGAGAAGTTGTATTTAAGTTTCCCGGCTATCAACTGAATCTTGAATCTTACTCGAATGTCTCTAGGACTGGGCAAACTGTTTGTGAAGAACACACGAATGCACATACCCTACATATCCCATAGGGGTACATGTACTCTATATCGATAAAACATATTTACTAATATAATGGTTAAGTCAACACGAGAGAGAGAGAAAGAGAGATGCTAGCTCTCTGATTAGCGGTTTTGAGCCGCGAATTATTAGATTATTATCTATACGCATCTTCTGCCGGCCCGAATTTGACCACGAATCAGTCGCGTTTTGGCTGCTTGGCATAAAGATTTTCGTTGGCTTTTGGTTGGGCTGGCAGATCTAAATTGTAGATGCAGACATATGTATGTACATATGTAGTTCGCCTGGACAAACATCCTTGAGTTCTGAAAAACAAAAACCGGAAAACATTTTCTTAAGCTGCTTGGAATTCTCTGAAACTGAAATCTTATTGCCCCCGACTCCCCCTGCCCGCTGCAAATTCACCATCAAACGTTTTCCACGGCTTTGTTTTGACTGAATAAAAGTTTTCATCAAAAAGAGATCCCAGACAGAGAGGCGGAGAGAAAGAGTCTGATATGACAAAAAGCGACCGCCCCGCCCCCACGTCTTGAGTTTGACCTAGTTTGCATGTATTGTACAGATATCAATTACTATATATGCGTGTGTGCGTGGGTGTGTGTGTGTGACTGTATAGGTGGAATAACGGAAATCGTAATGCAGCTATGCCAATCAAGTAATGCAGCAGAAGAACCTGCTCAAGACATGGGGGGCTGGCTGGCAGACGAAGATGATGTTCTGCAAACGTTATACTGCACTGCACTGCCTAGAAGTAGTGGGGGTGGAGGTGGTGGTGGTGAAGGGAGGTGGGCTCTTTCACCCCCCGCCAGTGGCGCCGCCACTGTCGCCGAGTGTTTGGTTCGTTTGGTTGGTTCGTTGGTGTCACATTTTCGGTGAAATTTTGGTTTGCAAACTTTGGCAAAACTTGGCCAAGTATTTGGCTTCAAGTGTGTTAAAACGAGACGACGCTAGCGAGCGAGAGAGCTAGCTAGCTATTAGAAAGAGAAACAGAGATGAAGAAATAGAGAGTAGAGAAGAGAAGAGAAGAGCAGAGAGCAGAAAAGCATGTGAGTGTATTGTGGTCGGTCTGCGTCTCAGAGAGGAGAATTCTCAGAGACGGTTTTCTTAAGCTTCGGCATTTGTCCTTACCCCAAACCAGGACAGGACCCCTCGTTTCGACCGTCTTTGGTTGTGCCTCAGCTTCTGCCGCTGCCACTGCCACTGCCACAGCCACTGCCGCAGTCTCAGTCAGCGTCACAGTCGCGCTTTGCCACTGCCACTCCCCGTGTCTGTGTCTATGTCTGCGCCTGCTTCTTAGGAGGAAGCTGCTGCAATGGCAGAACTGCACTGGCACTGGCACTGGCTTCCTTCCACTTGCCCACAAATGTGGGCTGCCACTTGATGGCGGCCGCATGGACACACCAGCCAGCCGCGGGCGAGACAGAGATGGGGATACACGGCCAAAAAGAGTGAGAGAGAGAGAGAGATAGAGTGAGCGAGTGGGACAGCCCTGCTTGGGGGATAATTTTAATGAATTTATTTAGGAGTTTGTCTTGGTCTCGGCTCCCATGACGGAAGGCGGCCGGCGACCAGTGCCAGGTGGCTCTCCCATTGGACACACTCAAACATACATACATACATATATGTACATACATATATAGACCCATATATACACATAGCAATGGCTGCCTCTGAGCATTGCAGAGTGGAGGGATCCATCCGCCATGGAGGCCTTGCCAATGTTGTTTTGCAGCAACCAAAATGTGCGGCAACATTTTTGGTCATGCACAGTGGGCTATATGTGGTCGAGACGGCTTTGCAGGCTCTGCTTCTGCTTCTGCTTCTTCTGCTGTTCGTGTTACTAGGTCTGAGCCTGAGTCTAGGTCTGGGTCTTGTCCTGGTTTTGTTGTTGCTTCTCTGTGTTTTTTTTTGGTTTTGAGATTTCGGTTATTGGTCTTGGTCTTGGCATTGCACTTGGCCGTCTCTCGAATGATTTATGAAGTTGGCCTAAGGCCTAACCTTCATGCTTCTATTCATACCCTTGAAGTATGCTTAATGGTAACCAGCAGTTGGCAGAGCACAAGAGGGTCCTGGCAAATATTCTATATAGGTCTACGTGGGGCTATTCGGGGGATAGGGGTTTCATTCGAAAGAAGTTGATATCCGTAGAGCCCGATGCAGGTTCAATTGAACAACATTAAACTTAATATTGTGCTCTCTTTTTCCAAACACAGGTTTCGCCCATCATTTGGTGGGGATGCACAGTCATCTACATGCCCCCGATTGGCGCGCCCACATGGCCCTGGGTGGCCGATCGGCGGGTTTTCCAGCAGGCCCATTCTTTGGCCATCACGCGGCATTTCCGGCAGCCAGCAGCTTGAGAGGATTGAGCGGTAAGTGCATCTTGAAGTATACCCCACGAAATAGATATAAATCTCGCCTTCTAAATCTCCTCCAGCAGATGGCCAGCAGCAGCAGCAGCAGCAGCAACAGCACCAACAACAGCTGGCGACAGTGGGTGCCGCTCACAGCACCACCAGTCCGGAGGGATCGCCCACCACAACGACCAGTGGAACGTTGAGTGCGTTCGTCCAGCCACCGATCCACTGTCCGCTCGGCTCGCCCCGATCACCGCCCACGATCCTCACCTCGCTCCAGCACGACAATAACAACAATAACAGCAACATCGATGCGGGATTCGAGAGCGATAGTATTTCGGTGACGGGATCGCCTCGGAAGAGCATCAGCTCTCCGCTCACCCACGACGAAGAGGAGGCTGAAGCTGATGCTGAAGCGGAAGCGGAAGCCGAGGCAGAGGCAGAGGCGGAACCAGATGGAGAGGCGGAAGCGGAACCCGGCACACAGCTAAGTGGCGATGCCCGAAGCCTGGGCACGATCAGTGGACGATCAGTCGCCGGATCCCTGACCGAGACCGCCCCCGGCTCGGGCGGGGCATTCACAGCCCTCATCCAGCGCAGCAAGAATCCATCGGAGCTGTTCGGTGGCTTTGCGGCGACCGGCGGCAATCACTTTGCCCCTCGCACAGCTTCAATCCAGCCTTGGCCGCCCAGCTCTTCCTGCAGAGCCCGCTCCTGCCGCAGTCCAGCCAGTGGCTATACACCCAGCTCTATGGCAGCTACAGCGATCTGCCCTGGCTAAGGAGCGCCGCAGCGGCGGCAGCGGCCAGTGCGGCCCCAGCCCAGGCTCAGGTTCAGGCACAGCCCCAGCAGGAATTAGCTACTTCGCTGATGAGTGGCAGCGGCGGCGGCGACCACGACGGCGTTAATCTGATCAAGCGTTGTGTCACACTGATCACGCACAATCCGCCGGATGCGGAGAATGCCAATCCGAATTCCTCGCCGCCGGTCAGCTCCACGCGTCGTTCGCCGTCGCCCGTGGAGACCATCGATCTGGACGATGTCAGCACTACTTCTCGCTCCGCCAGCGGCTCTGCCTCCGGGTCTGGGTCCAGCGGTGGCGGCCCCATAAGGACGCGCACTCCCAAGCCGTCGGCGGATGTGTGGCGCCCCTACTAGCGGCTGGCGGCCGCCTTGTTGGGCACTTGCCTGGCGGCGCATGGACAGGGCGAGCACCGGATCGATGGGAACGATGCCCAGGAGACCAAACCCAAGGGATACGGAGACAAAGATTGAGGGAGATACGAGAGAGGAGGAGGAGAGAGAGAAGTATTGCGGTTGTGGTGTTGTGTGAATAGTCGCCATATCGCAGCTGGCGAGGGTTGCTCCATGGACTTGGGACTGGATATATGTATATCGCTCTGTACAACATGTACAGCAGAGGGAGCTTATCGATTGAGGGACAGGATATATCCGCAGAGTTCGTAGAGCAACCCTCGCACTATGTAATGTTTTTTTGTGTTTTTTTTTTGGTCAATCCTAGTCTAAGCGGCTCACATATCGAATTTAAATCAATTAGCATGACCCTAACATATAAAATATATATAAATAGTTCAAGGCGGAGGCAATTATAAAATACAAAAACAAAAAATTACTGATATATGTAGATACCAGATCTGTGTAAATTGTTTATATACTGCTCCAAGTTTCTGCCTCTTAATATAAATATTGCAAAAATTATATATTTAGATGTTTAAGAATATAATGTACCAGTTTTTTTTGCAAGAAAAAGAATACATATACATACATACATACAGACATATATAGAAGAGAAAACAAAATAAAAAAATATTTTAAAATTTATTAAAAATAAATGTAAGCTAACACACACACACACACGCACAGATTCGCAAAACACACACACACACAAACACAGAGACAGACAGTCAGTCAGTCAAACAGAAAGATGATTTGTATATAAGGTACTCCGAGTAGTGTGCCAAAGATTCGTTAATAAAAATTTCAATTAAAAATTCAAAGCTGATTAAAACGAAATCAGGACGGAAAGGAAAGAGCACTCGCATTCGATGCTAACCACTTTTGTTCTATGCTACGGATCGAGTTGCTTTCTTATTCTGAGAAGAAGCACTTGCAATGCTGCAGATGCGCATGGAATGGGTCCAAAGTCCTCTTCATACCCAGATACAGATACAGATGCAGGAAGAGTGAATGGGAGGTGGGATGGGGATGGGGATTGGGATAATCAGCGCCGCCAAGAAAAGCTTTTAAGAAAATTAATTCACCTCCTGCTTTCCCCTCAACCCCAGTCCCAGCCCCAACCCCAACCCCTGCACCAACAGCCCATCAAAGGGGTTAACAAGAGTTTTTTGGGGAAATCGCAGCGCAGAAGAGAATTGAATTTATTGCCGGAGAGACTTTGGCGCAAATAGAAGTCTCGCTAAATAAAAAGTTTAAATAAATGGTCAAACTTGAAAGTGAAAAAAGGCGTCTAAAAAGGCGTACACCCAGCCAACAGAAAAATCCTGGAAAAAGGGTCTCTCGGCCAAAAAGGACGAGAGAGAGACCAGAGAGGAGAGAGAGAGAGAGCGGCAAAGACTTTAACTTGTAAGTAGTTCCTGGCAGAATCTGGCATTCGCTCTGGCAGCCTATTTAAGTCTCGGGGAATAATGAATGAGTTTTCCCAGCTCATATTAAATGAGCTTGGCTGCGATCCAAGAACGCTCTCCTTTTCTACCCTTTTCCTCCCCCTCCCCCCACCCCTGCCCCCTGTCTAATGAAGCATAGAAACAATTAGCGAATGGCTCTAAGATGGCAAAAAAGAATGGGATTATCTCCCTGCGAGCTTTGGGTCTTAATGTAATCGCTTGTCTTCAGCTCGGATTATTTATCTTACTCTTATTTTACCGGGAACCTTGTTAACTCTCTTATCGCCACTTAGCTGCAACTCTCTCTCTGAAGGTGCAATTAATAATGGTTGCGATAGGATGAGTTTTCAAAGAACTTTCTAGTAGTTGCATATCAAAAGTATAATTTAATAATAATAGTAGTATCCATGATATCCGATAGTATTCTAAGTGAATTTTTGTATTTTTCAAGCAACTCATTTGTCATTTGTCTGCTCCCCTACTAATCCCAACCTCCCAGCCCATATGTGACACCACCAAACACCCCCTCTCCATCCAATCCTCCATCCATACGAGGACGAGTTCATGTGTGCCATAAGTAAAGAAAGGGTTTATCTACCGTGCCCGAATCTGAAACAAATGGCAGAAAATTAACTTTGCCTTATGACTTGGAACTGACAAATCGTCAACGTATCCTGGGGACCTGAGACCTGAGACCCGGGATCCTGGTCTCCTGACCCGATCCTTGTCGTTAAAATACGAAAATTAACATACTCAAATGTGAGTTTTAACCCAAACGCACACACACACTAGCAACTGTGTGTGTGTGTGTGTGTTTGTGTGTTAAAAAGGAGCAAAAGAAATTAAAAATGAATAACATAAAATGAAAGTCCAAGGCCTGTCCCTTGCGGGGTGGGTCCACTCTCCACCCCCCACCCTCTCTCTCTGTCTCTCTCTCTCGTCATCAAGTCAACCTTGTCTCGTGTCACCTTTTTGACACCGACTTCTCCTGGGCTGTCATCCCATCCTGGGCTGGCTGGCTGGTCAATGGCCATGACAGACGCAGCTGGGCTTTTGGCCTTTTACTTATCTTTTACTTATTTTTTTTTTGCTGTTTTTCTGTCGGGTAGAAATCAGAAATTTGTGCTGCCATCAAATGTTGGGCTCTCGCTGCCTCGAGACGTTGTCCTGGCTACCCGTTTTCTGCCTCAAATGATGACTGGCACTCGATGGCGACACGGGCCAAGTGTGGGCGGCTGGCAGTCTTAAGAAATGGCAAGGACTCAACCTAATAAACTGTTGCCCAGGACAACCAGCATTGACACTGGCTCTCCCCCCACCTTCTCCATCTTTCCACCTCCCGAGCAGATGGTTGTTAACAAAGGACAGAGCAGACCAAAAACTTTCATATCGTGTTTGAGGTTGAACAGGTTCGAAATTAAAGCATCTGTCCTGGGTCCTCTTTGTGTGGGACTGTCGCTCAAGCGTTAAATAGAAAATTTTATGGCCACTCCTGCTACACAGTACAGAGTATGTATGGTTGACTGTATGGCTGTGTGGCTGTGTGTGTGTGTCCTGGCATCACAATTGCACAATTGTCCACTCACACACAGACACAGGAACAGCCTAAGACAACCTGAGACAGATGGAGATGGAGGTGGAGAAGGAGATAGAGAGAGAGCCAACCACTCTCCTGTGCATCTCTCAATCGCGTTTTCATTTCAATAAGTGGGCTTTCAATTAACATGTTACCACCAGCGTCCCCATTCTCCATTCGCCACTCTCCTTCGGCTCCTTCTGCTGCTGCTGCTTGGTGTGCTGGCTCCTGCAAGTAATTTGACTTTATGTCATTATCAAATGCCAAAACCTTGGAAGGAAGAGCGAGCCATAGACACTTGAGGCTGGCCCAAATGTAGTAACCGTTTGCTGCTAATTATGCCATTATTAGAGACCTCCCCCCCCACACACACACACACAGACACACACACCCACACACATGCAATAAATTTAAATTTCTTACCCCCCTTCCGCCAAAGGTACGTGTACGTGTACGAGTATCATCATCTGACTTCAGTTTACTGCAAATTGCTTGGAGCTCTGGGTGGGTGGGTGGCTGGTTGGGGGGATGGCTGGTTGGGTAAGTGTCTTTATTATGACGCCTCTGTCACACACCATACACGAACGAAACAAACGACAGATACGAATTAGTATGTGTGTGCGTGCATGCGGCGTGACATATGTATGTATGCATCCCCCCAAAAACACCCTTCAGAGAGCTCCTTCAGAGGCCTCGCTATCAAATCACTTGCAGTGCTAATTGCTCTGCTTATTATTAATAAATTGCTGCCAGTTGGGTGGTGCCTGGTGCCTGGTGCCTGGAGTCTGGAGTCTGAGCCTGTAATTGCCGCATTCCCCATTTTGAGGTGATGCTGGGAATGTAATAGAAATATTTGTAATAGGGAATGGAAATCGAAATCGAAATGGAAATGGAATGCTTTGTAGGCGCAATGGCAAATGGAAATGGAAATTGCATATTGCATATTTCACATCGAAAAGTGTGTAATAGATCCTAGAGATTGAACAGGTGACTTGGGGTTAATTAAGAAGTTTAAAAACTGGACAGCTGCAGGAGATGATACATGCACATAAAGTACATACATACATACTCGTGTATGAGTATATTGGTAATCCAGACTCTGGATCGATATCACTGGAATAAAAGAGTTTAAGATCAGAGCCAAGAAACTAGCCTATACTCCAAGAGTGACAAATCCTAAATGATATGGTTTTTCTAACACTCTAGAAAGAAATATGTAGGCTGAAGCCATCGAAGCCAAAACTGCGGTCATACGCACACACTTAAAGGGCACTTCCAAAGACCACTGGAAAAAGGTCAGAAGAACCCATGAGATTTGCTCAATTTCACTTAAACGTACACACAATTCTGCTCTCTCTCTCTCTCTGTCTTTCTCTGTCTCTCGCACAGATACTACGAGTACTCGTACTCGTACTCATACTATTATTAAAGGAGGTATTGTATGTAGAATGAGTGGGGAGTGAGGAGAGTGGAGAGTGGGGCGATGTCAGTGTCGCAGTTTTCTAGAAGCCAGAATAAACAACAACCAGCCGGCGGCGTCACAAACTTCGTAACGGCAACGGGAACCACAAAACATTTTGTTGGACAGCGAACGGCCGGCAAAGGACATCGAAATGACAGCGTCGACCGTTTGCCTGCAACATGACAGGTGGCGCGCCCCGGCCCCGGCCTCAGTCCCATCCCCATCCCTAGCCCCATCGCCCATGACCCGCGACGCCACCCTATGCTGTACCCCGAGGAGAGCAAAACAGAGCCGAGCCGCAGCCGTAGCTGAAGCTGGAGCCCCACTTCAGTGGGGCTTTGTCACAGGAACTGTTAATAATGTGTAGCCCCAGTAGCGAGAGCAGGAACAAAATCAGCGTCATTGGCGCACCTACAACATGCGATGTTGCGGTCAGCGACAACTTCGTGCCGTTTCAGCAGAGAGAGAGACAGAGAGAGATGCAGAGGGAGCGAGCGAGGGCGAATAAAACACACGGCTTCCTCCTGAAATTCGGGAAAAATAAAAGTGCACCCAAAATGGAAGGGGAGAGGGAGGGGCACGGGGAGAGTGGAGGACATGTAGGAAGGCAGGTCATGAGTGACGGCGCCGCTGCGTCAGCGGCATGTAATTTTCACGGTTTTTCGCAAATACGTTAGACGAAAATTCCCTCGGTCTCGTGCCACATTCTGCACCCCCCCCACCACCAGTCCCCTTCATGCTCACTCTCTCTCTCTCATGATAAACACAAAAACTATAACGGAAATGAGGGGGAAAACACTATTGAGGATGGGTGTATAGGAGCAGAAAGAAATACCCTAACCAGAGGGGAGATACGATATCATAAGAATATCGCCTAATAATATCCACCTTTCAGAATGAACGGAAGGATCCTTGGACACAAAGTCGACATATATTTCGAATTCATCAATTTATTGATAGGGAATATGGAATCAACCTGTAAACCAAACGAATTGACCAAAAATTCTCTGTTTCAAGAGAAAAAATTAAATTAATTTAAAATTAAGTTCTAAATTCTTCAAGGGATTGAATAAAGGATACCAGTCCATATATATATAATAGGTAGGTATATTATGGGAATTGAGTGTTTTTTGCTTCAAATTTATACCCCTCATAATACGATTTATTTACGACAGATTAATAAATTGAATATTTCTGATAGTTAATTTTAAATATTATTTATTATACACTTTTTTAATGAAATTTAAAAATGAATTATATTTAATATCCAATATGTACGTATACATAATTTTGCTCCATCAAATGTTATTGCTAGCTCATTTATACACTATGCCCCGAAACAAGGGGTCAGGGGATGGGGGCGTGGCCTGGCCTGGCCAAAAGTAAAACAAAGCTGCCACCTCCCAAGCCTCCGCTCCGCCCCCGTAGCTCTGCGTGTGACAACAGAAACAGGGAAAATATGTTGATGAGCGAGCGAATGAGCAGCAGCAGCGGGGGGCCATGGGTCGCCTCTCTGGCTTTTTAGCGCCTCCAATGGAAAAACTAAAATTATGCAATGCCACGCCTCTTGTGATATGCCTCTGGCTCTGCCTCTATGCCTCTTTGCCTCTATGCTGAATACAGAATGCAGAGTGCAGCCTGTGTGCATTATAGCATGCAATTTCTGTCCGCCTTCCCTGTGAGTGTCATTTAATGAGCGCTACGGGGTCATCGTGGGGGTTTGCAGCACTACGGGGGTCATCGCGTTGTGCTGGGTGCTGCATGCTGGGTGCTGGGTGCGGTGTGTTGCAAGGGTGCACAACGCTATACGACTATACGGCTATACGGCGCTGCCAACAATGCAACAACGCTTTACAATTTTCATAGGCATTCCATGCATTTTGGTCAGTTTGATGTGGGTTTTCGTTTCTCGGTGTCGTTTGCCATCGCTTACACAGCGAGAGAGAAATAGAGAAATAGAGGGAGAGAGTGAGATTGAAGAGAGAGAAAAAAATACCAGCTCATTCGCGCATAGCTCGCTATCAACGTCAACAAATACCCTCATCCCGGGAACGAGTACGCGCCCAGGTCTCTTTCCCTGCTTTCGTTCAAGTATTTTTCGGTAAATGCAAACACCAACAGAACCCGGGAACCAGTCCCCAGTCCCCCAGTCCCAAAAACCAAGCTCCTGTCCAGCAACGGGAGAGAGAGAGAGAGAGAGATGGGTACGTGTATCCCAGAAAACCCTAGTACCGGTACCCCATTGTCGTCGCTAACAATAATGAGTTCGTAATTTGATGTCGCTGCAGAAAAGCGTGTGCACTTTGGGCATCCGGAGTGGGGGACTACGGCGGGGTTGGTTGACTGGTCGGTCGCTCGGTTGCCGTTTTGTTTGCAACGTCGCGTTTTCGAAACATCAGAAAAAGTGCAAAGAAATAACAACAGCGGAACGTATACATACGTATGTATAGCCATGGCCCCATGGCCCAACGCCCAATGTCCAATGCCCAACCTCAAGCTCACATCCATATGTGATTTATCAATGTCCGCTCGTCAGCATCCGTCCTGCCGAAAAAGTCCTCGGTGGGCTGGGCAGGACGGGGCTACTGCTCCAGCGCAGCTCTCATGTTGTGTCAGGGACAGATGTTTCCAGCTCCCAGAATGTTGTGGGGTGGGAGGCGGGCCAAGTGCAAAAACTATTACAAGTGTCAATTGAATCGTTCAAATAATTAAAGATCAGCTCGCTGTGATAGATGACTTGGCGAAGTGATGGGGTAGGATCACTTCTTTACCGTTCAGGATGAGTCAGCTAGTTGCTGTCACAGATTATTGGCTCATGATAGATGGACTATGCCATATAGAGAGCGGGGATACAACAATAAGAAATATTCTGGATTCCTTAGATGATGGCTTTGAGATCTTGAATCTTGAGATTAATCATTGATGAAAGAAATCCCTATAGTTGATTCCGTTTCAAAGAATACTCTAACGTTTCAAGCATGCAAATTTTCACTTTTTTTTTGTTGTCTTTCCTTTTTGTTTGATTTATTTATTCTCTTTTTTTTGTGTTTTTTTTTTGAGAAATGGTCCAAATGTCTAGCTGAAGTAAAATTAATGATTTCTGTCTTTTGATTTGATTAAAAATTTAAGTCCAAAAAGGAACACAGAAGGAACACAGAGCTACGATGCGATGCGATGCGATGTCATGTTGTCTTGAGTTGACACATTCGTCTCGTCTCGTCTTCCAAAAACGAGGCCCATTTTTGTTGGTAATTTTTCTTAATTTACGTGGCCAGATGTATATACGATTGGGAGTGGGCATATGATTGAGAAGCCATCCCCATCACCATTCCCACTCCCACTCCCACTCCCAATCCCCCTCCGTCTTGCCCTAACCTTTGTTATCGTTCGTTCCTAGCGCAATCTCTAATCGAATGTCCTGAGAATAGCTTCAGTTTCCACAATAAATTACCTCCGATGGGACACCCACCGAGGGGTCACGGCCACCCAAATCAAACTCAAGTTAACTAAACACGCCTTAAATGGGTATTATCTGCTGGCCAGCACATTTAATTTCAATAAGCTCAGTTCCTGCCCCAGTCTCAGAGTCAGTCCTGGTCCTAGGGCTGCCCGGGTATTGGTCAACATCTTGGCCAACTTGGGCTGGACTTCGGGCCACCTGTGACCAATTTCGATTATGAGACTTGGCAACTTCTTTCTTTTCTTCGCTTTTATACAGTCTTTTTCGGGTTTTTTTGGTTTTTTTTGGTTGGTCTTGGGTCTGAAGACAACCCCAGAGGCGTTGTAAATTTTCGTGCCTCATAAAACCCAACCACCCCCGGTCTGGTCTGGTCTGGTCTGGGGTCTAAGGGTCGCCGCCGTCTATCCAAGATTGCCACGGAGTTCATTTTTTCTTTAGCCATGGTGTTTGGGGTTGGGGGGTTGGCGGGTTGGTGTTCTGGTGGGGACGAAGGTGGTTTTTGTGGGTGGTTCTGGGGCCGGGCTGGCTAATCAGCTTCCGCATTTTTATAGTAGGACGGACGTGCAACGGAAATCGCAAGTAGCTTAGCCTAATATGCTTTGTGTTTTGCTCTTTATTTATTTATGCCACTTTCGCTTTGTTGTCAGCTCTCCAGCTCTTCAGCTCTCCGTCCGGTTTCTTTTTCCGTATATTTTCTTCTCTCGATTATTTGCCTGTGTGTGCGTATGTGTGTGGGGGAAGGAGGAGGAGGAGGAGGAACGGGAGTATGGTAGGCGGCCGGCGATTGCTGTTGGCCTTTTGGGTCATTTGTTTTACTCGGCCTCAAATAAATCCAAATAAATAATTCATTTGGCGCTGAGTTTGCTCTCAAGATTTTTATACCCGGTACTCGAAGAGTATAGGGGTATATTAGATTTGTGGGGATAACGGTTGTGTGTAACGCCCAGAAGGAAGCGTTTCCGACCCCATAAAGTATATATATTCTTGATCAGCATCAATAGCCGAGTCGATATAGCCATGTCTGTCTGTCCGTCTGTCCGTCCGTCCGTCTGTCCGTCTTCATTTGCGCCTATATCTCATAGACTATTAAAGCTACAGTAGCCAAGTTCTGTATTCAGTCTCCTGTGTTCTCACACTACTCAAAGTGTATTTCAAAATTTCGCCCCGCCCCCTTCCGCCCCCACAAAGGACGAAAGTCTGTGGCATACACAATTTTGAAGATACCAGAAAACTAAATATGCAGAATCATACAGAAAGTCCATTTCTATCAGAGTGTTGAATCTGGATCAGATCGGATCATTATTATAGCTACAATGAAGAAAACCAATTCGAAAGTCATCATTCCCTCTCGCTCTCTCTCACACGCGACCCTATCTGCTTTGCCCATTCGTATTTTTTGACGCCTAGTTCTCAGAGACTATAAGAGCTAGAGCAACCAAACTTTCTATCCAAACTTCTGTGATATCAAACCAGCACGAGTTTATTTCAAATTTTTGCCACGCCTCCTTCCGCCTCCACAAAGAACGAAAATCTGTAGAATCCACAATTTTTAAGATAAATGAAAACCAAAAACGTAGAATCATGGAAAATTACCATATCTACCAGATTGCCGAATATGGATCAGGTCGGATCATTATTATGGCCATAAGAAACAAATTAAATTTCAGTGGCTACGCAACGCCTGTCAAGCGCTCACTCATTCCCTCTCTCTCTGTCGCAAACACTTGTACGTCTCAAATATGTAGTTATACATGTAGAAATGTAGAAGCAGATGTAAAAAGCATATGCAAACAAAATTGGAAACATGTATAGGTAATATTCCAAAATGATTTGACTTCATTTTTTGAAATAATTTTTTTTCACCAAAATTTAATTCGTCCCTTTTGCGAACATATAAAAAATTTCATAAATCGCAAGCTCATATGTGTATGTACATATGTACATATATACTGACTGAGTACCGGGTATAAGGTAGAGCCGCGGCCTTTGCCGCGGCTCAATACGTTCCCCCTCGTTTCGTATTGATTGGATGGGCTTGGATGGGCTTTTGGGCTTGGAGTTGGAGAATCGGAGAACGAACCATCGGCGGGGCCGTGGCTTGTTGACTAATCAAATGCCAGCGACTTCGAAGCCGGATGGCGGGGGATTATCTCAAATGCCTACATTAAGCAACCAGCTTCGGACATGTATTTCTTTTCTTGTTTTGGGTAGATGAGATTGGTCGATGTTGGAGCTGGAGGGGAGTGCATGTCACATCTGAATATGTGTCGACATATATACAGACCCTGCGAGACGAGTCCCTGTAGACAGATGAACGGTTCAACATGATAGAGCTATAAATATGAACAACACATTGTGGTACACATGGCTAAAACGAGTATC